>JAQIXT010000058.1:0-93057 GCA_034700445.1 Stenotaenia linearis | reverse complement strand
GGAGGGGAGGGTGTGTGTTTTTCTCTCTATCTCCTCATACCCACCCCTACTTCCGGTTGAGTCCATTCTCTTTTTTTTAATGTAAAATGCCCTCTTATTATTTTAATTTTTAACTTTTTTGTTTTTAATTTCTCTTGATTTAATTTTCTTTTTAACCCGTTTTGTTTTAAATTTCTCTTAATTCAATTTTCTTTTTTTCTTTGAAAAAAATTCTCTTAAGTTCACCAGTATTCGAACCCGTAACCATCGGGTCCCCCACTTGCCACCCTAACCACTATGCCACACAGACATCTTGAAAACTCTAGTTATTAAGATGTATATAAAGTTTAATGAAAATAGTAACGAGCATAACTTCGAATGTAAAAACTGGGCTTAACTTCTTTTGGCCAAATTCTGACATCTTAATTCAATACAAATATCGGATGGTGTTCGTATATCCTATTTTAAAAATTTTGACTCGTTTAATAAATTATTTTGTTTTTATTATGACTAAGAAGTTATTTTTTTACATAATCAATTCACAATATCAACTTTCGAATTAAAAAGAATATACATAAAATAATTACAATAATACACATCGTAACAAGTGAAATATAAAAATTTGTAACATAGACTCACCAGTCACTAAAATTATGCAGAAATCTGCACTGCAGAAACGTCGTCTCCTAGAAAACTCGTCATATTCTTAATCGTTCGCTCGATTTCCTCTCTCTTCACCGGATTCGGCAGCAACGTCTTCCTCGCCACTTCTTCCGTTTCTTCGATGCCGTCCGTCGATTCCGCCAAAACTGCGCACCGCCCTCGAAAAACGGCGTCAAAGATGCGACGCTCAGCTTGCGATCTTTGTCTTTCTTGTGCGTCGTGACCCCGCTCAGGGTCCTGGACGTTGCCGAGTGGTAGTTTATCCCCTTTCAGGTATATTTATCCATCGTCGCGTATTTCTACTACAATTCCTGCAATAAATTTTAAAAAAATAAAAAAATCGAAAAATTTCAATGTAAATTATATTGCCATTGTTTAACAAAACACAATTGTCATCTGCTCACCAAGGAGATTCGAGCTGCTTGCGAATTGCTAATGACGCCATAAGCCGAAGGCTCTTTTCCTATTTTTCCCAACAAAATTACATTTCACCGTCCATTTTTCCGATCCTTTACAGCGCCGTTTGGCACAATGGGCACGATTAATTCCTGTTTTCGTTATTCGTTAGCGGAAGGCACAGTCGGCGCTGGAATTTACACTGTGGTAATTAGAAATTAGAAATGATGTTTAGTGATAATTACTAGTTTAATTAAACTTTTTTTTCTCATGTAAGATCATATCTATAATTAAACTAATCAGATGTGGAGAAGCGTTTCGCAAATTGAAGGAATTAGAGGAAGATATCGCCATAAACGATTATATGGGAACAGCGGGAAAACATGACCAAATCGGCTTAAAAAGTGGTAAGATATTTCTAATAAAGTAATAAAAATAAGATGAGGTTTGAAAAAGATTTCCCACCCACAGTTCTTGTAGCGATTCGCATGACTGCTGGGGAAGAGCTCCTTACTGGTTTTGTTTATTTGTTCCTGTCCACTTTGATTTTCCTCGCCGTCGTGACTGTAAGGATGAAAAGATGATTTTTCAAGCGAAATGAAACTTTAATTTCTTGCTAGCGCTTTCGCTGTTTACTGGTCCCTTGGTTGGCTTTCATGTCCACTTGGTTCGCATTCAAAATCATGGGCCTGCGTTGTAATCTTTCGTCTTTGATAAGCAGTCCTGTGAATCCTGTAGCGGTTGCTGGTGATGTCATCGACGTTGTAATTTCGGTCAGACACCAAAAACTAAAATAAAAATTAAAAAAATATATAAATAACTCTTTCAGGGATGCTTATACATCGTTGTGCTTTCCTTCTACAATTCAGTGCATTGAATAAAAAAAAAATTGCGAATTCTTATTATTATTAAAAACACAACACAAAGTTCAAAGAAAATTGTGTATTGTCATAATTTAAAGGAAAAAAATGTAAAAATCGATAAGTGTAGTATACTTATCATGTAGTAGTGACTGTATTTGACCTTGTTATCTCCTTACAGTCCATCATATTGTTAGTCGGCGTCGCGACTGTAAGAATAATTAAATGAATTTTTCCGACATTTTTTAACTCAAAACTTACTTTCAGGGATACTTATTCATCGTCGTGTATTCCTTCTACATTTCTCAACAAAATTCACCGGACTTTTACTATTTTAATCAATTTAGGCACCCGAGAACCCGCCGTCCGCATTTTTACCACTGGTGCACGTGAACCCACCGTCTCCGGTGGTCAGTCCGTTTCCAACGAGCTCCGAGACATTTAAAAATCAACTCGATTCTTTCCCAGCAACCAACAATGCGCCTCCATCTTTTTTCCGAGATTACTGAAACCGAAAATGAGCCAAAACTTACCAGAAACCTAAACACAAGAAAAACTGAGTAACAGAAAATAAATAAGATAAAAGAGAAATTTATGTATCTTCTGGATTTACAGTAGATTAATCCGTAACAGTCATTAAACAATGGAATGATTACATAAATGATAAATATTATTATCCTACAACTTTTACTGTCAAGTTTGAAAAAACTAGATAACAAGTTTACAAATTGGCCAATTAATTACAAAATTATATAGAAACATTCGAAAGATCAACAGGGAACAATTTTTACTGAAAATCTCAACATATTATATCAAATCCAACTTGAAACAGAAAAGTCGTCCATCAATCGACGCACAACGAATTGACGTTTTGAGCACAACAAACTACGAGAAAATACTGCGAAGAACGAGGAATAGCAACTCGACCCATTCTCTCTCGGCAGCCATCTTCGAATGACGTCACTCGTTATTGGTCCCGGTTTCCCAGTCGCTACATAAGAGACGTTTGTAATTTTTACGTTACAAACGCCGCTTTTGTAGATACCAAGAATGTAGTGTTCAAACGCATTATAAATGCCACTTTCGTAAAGACTGAGCACCGTTTTGTTTCCAGTCGTCGTACGATATTTTCGCTTCTTGGAAGCTCGGGGATGAAGCGAGGATGCAGGCGCCTAGGTAGGCCGAGTGGTATCGGTACGGGCTGGCGTGGACCTGCAATTTGAGGGTTTTAGTTGGGGTTTTGAATATGGGGTTTGGGGGACTTACTTTTGGTACGAGCGATGGTGGTGTTAGGTTGTTGACTTCCGATTCGAGTCTGCTCGAGAAGCCCGGAAGTAGCGTTAGGCCACCGCTCAAATAAATACTCCTGGAAGTTAAGAGGTTGGATGAGTTTTGTGATTTTAAGAGGTCCGATGGGGCACTTCCGGTTGGGGGGAAGGGGTGGAATTTTAGGGGCTTCGACTACAAGTGGTTGTTGTCTCGTTCGTAAAATTTCACGCCTCTGGTGCAACCGGAAGTGGCGTTTAAACGCGTGCGAAATTGAGGGAGGTGACCTTAGTCCAGCGGCTCACTGCTTTTGGAGCGCACGAAATGAGCACTTCCGGTGTGATCCGAAATTTGAAATTCTCAGAGCTCCATCCACGTGACCAAGACTGAACGTCCACAAAGTTTCTAATCTCCACCTCAACCGGAAGTGACATCTAAATGCGTGCGAAATTGCGTGAGATGCCTTCAGATCAATAATCCACCACATTTAATCTAACTGAAAGGGTACTTCCGGTCCGACTAAAAACTAGAAATTCTCAGGGCTCCAACTACATGACCAAGACTAAACATCCACAAAATTTCTAACCTCCACCTCAACCGGAAGTGACATTTAAACGCGTGCGAAATTGGTGAGACGCTGTCACTTTTACAATCCATCGCATTTAGATTTAACTAAAAGGGCACTTCCGGTACGACTAAAACCTCGAAATCCTCAGAGCTCCAACTACACGACCAAGACTCAACACCCACAAAATATCTACCCTCCATCTCAACCGGAAGTGGCCTTAAAACCCGCTCCAAATACCATCACAAGCCAGAAATGAAAACAAAAACAATTGAAAAAATTTACATTTTTGCCTTGAACAGGCCATGAATGCAATCTCACGCAAGAATTCATCCCAATTGGAATAAATGTCGGTGAAGGTCACATTTGAGTATTTAATTTCAATTCAACAGGATTTGCCTATGGGTGATAGATTGACATGGCCATGAATATAATGGCACATTGTTACTCCTTATAAGGAAAAAACCCTAATAGCGATTTGGCGCGTCTGGTTCGTGTACCTTGTCATTTCTTTACGAATGTCTACACTGCATTCTTGAATGGCTCGATGAACTAATTTGTGCACACCGGGATGATCTAAGCCCCAAGCGTCGGGGTTGAAGAGACCTTCGCACGCTTGAAAGCGTCCATTGTCCAGCACTATTTCACTGTTGATAAATTAAAATGATAAGTAAATACGTTTAGTGGAACAAAAGGAAATTCTTACTTCCATGGAATGTCACTACTTAAAAATTTTATGTCACATACAGATTCGAAACTCTCCGGATCATCGTAAAATTTCTGAAGTTCGTCGTGGTAATTTTCAGCACAATAACATAGCTAAAAAAAAAATTTAAAAAAATTAAAATTTTGAATTAAAACTTCAATTTCCTCAAGTTTTATTTCCCAAAATTCAAAGAAGCAAAAAAAATTTGAGGGAAAAAAAATAAAAAGTGAAAAAAATTTAAATTTTTCATCACATCGCATCAAAACTCACATTTTCTAATACGTAACGAACTAAATACGAATCAACTTCAGATACGAGATTGTAATGACGCTGAATCAAAAAGTGTTGGAGATGGTCCATAACGTGCACCCCTCCATACGGAATGCGAGAAACGCCTGCTTCGACTATATAACCTAAAAAAATAAAAATTTTAAAAAAAAATTTCATTTTTCACACTAAATCGGAATACCATCAATAATAGGTATAACATCCAGACGTTCACCGACATCGACTACTATTCCAGAAGACGTGTTGTAAGAAAGCAGGGAAAGAACGGTTTGCGAAGTTAAATTGACGGAGCGAACGCGGAAATCGTCGAATAAAATTCGCAGCACTTCGGTTTGTGTTTGTACTGTGAAGGTTCGGGGTAAGCTGAGCTGGATCTGGAATTCGGATGGATCCACGTTGAGTTCGCTAAATACTTTTGTAAGTAATCCTACGACTGCATTGAAATCGACTGAAAACTAAAAAAAAAAAAATTTTTTTTTAATGATTTTAATTTTTTAGTGAATTTTTAAGTTACCCTAGTCATCTTTGTTGCTGGACGCAATGGAAAACAGACCGAACCGCTGGTTTTGTGGGTCGGGGAAAGCGCTTCGATGCCGTAGATTTTGTGTCCTGACTCGCGGTCGAGCGACGATACAGTTGGGAAAAAAATTTGTGGAAGCGTCGCTAATTGAGAAATTTAAACTTACAATGCTGAAAAGCAATTTGATTAAGCGACGGTGGATTGGTGTAGAAATTCCTTGATTTTTCTTAATTTTTGCATGAATTTTCTGCAAAAATTCTTTACGAGTTTGAATTTTCTGCAGAAGTTTCATCCATTTTCCAGACAGTCAATAAAACCAAGAAAATAAACAGTTGAATTCTATTTCTGTGCTCCGTCAACAAGAACCTTAATTGTCTATTTACACAAAGAAGTCAACATGTATAAAACAATATTGAATTGAATTGTACCTTGTAAGACACAAAAGCTTTTTCATGTTCTGTTTTATACTTCAATTCATTATCATTTTAAGAGAATAGAAATTCTTCTCCCAAAAACTCCCAAAAATCAATCAAATTTCATGTTTTAACATCAAAAATCACATAATTCCTCACTAATTATGACTTATTAATAATTTTTTTTAATGAGTTTTCTATTACTTTTATCTCATAGTCAGAATTAGTGGTTTTTGATATTAAACGACAGTTACACTTGATTCGTAAAAGAAACCAAAACCGCTAGAAATTATTAATTTCTAATAATTTAATGCGCATTTGGTTTTCTGATAATGCGGTGATATTTGTTCCAATTAAACGCCCGTCCCAATTAAGTGGAATCCACTGTATTTTGGAGCACTGAGAGTCGAATTTTACACTTTTTTGGGGGGATAAAATCGATTTTCTGATCGAAAACGTTGGATTTTTGTGTTTTTTGTGAGAAAAATTCAAATTTCAATGACAAAAAGTCGAATTTTCAACAAAAAAATCGACTTTTCACAAAATCCCAAGCTAATAATGTAAATTTACATTTGTAACAACATATAGCTCAATATTTACCCTCAAATAAATTAAAATGGATTCCGCTTAACTGAGATCACTAGATAATAATACATGAATACACAACGTACGTTGGTTACATAAAATCCCAGCTCGAACCGAAGAACTCCCTAAATCGATTATCAAAACATCCTACAAAAAAAAAAAAAAAATTAAATCCCTCTTAATTAACCAAAACCAATTACTAATTACCTCGTAAAACTGCGGATAAGCCGGAACCGGTTGTGCGTAAGTCAGGTTGAATTTCTCAACGATGTGCGTGGTCAACGCTGATTTCCAATGTTCCATTTCATTTTTACTGCTACAGCGAACCACGACGTAATGACCTTTCTAGAAAATTCAAAAAAAGTAAAATTAACTGAAAAACAAACAAATTCAACTGAATATTAATTTGTTAATTGTGTTAAAACAGAAGAAAAAGTGTTAAAAGAGTTAGTTACCCCATCATCAATAGTGATATCCAAATTACTCTAATTAAGAAGAAAAGAGTGAGTTGTTAGAGTGAAAAATTTAATTACTAATTTTATAATTATGAATTTAATAAAATTATACCCCGTCATCGACGCCTAGCATGGCCGTGTCCATAGAATCAATATGTCCGCCCATCAAATTGAGAATGAGACTCGGTTTCTCGGCCGAATGATTCTAGAATAAATTATGCTTAAGTATGTAAATTGGTAATAATTATTATGGGGATTTTCAAGTGCTGGAAGTGAGTTTTTATGTGGGAAATGTAATTAAATGCAAAATAAGTGTTTTTTACTGAAAAGTAAACAAATAAATCATTTTTGGGGTGATTTTTGACCAAATTTGAAAGATTTTTGTAAATTTTTGACCAAATTTGAAGGATTTTTGGTGATTTATGACCAAATTTGAAGGATTTTTGGTGATTTATGACCAAATTTGAAGGATTTTTGGTGATTTATGACCAAATTTGAAGGATTTTTGTAAATTTTTGACCAAATTTGAAGGATTTTTGTAAATTTTTGACCAAATTTGAAGGATTTTTGTAAACTTTTGTAAATTTAAACTTAAATTTGTTGAATTTTAAGCCTAAACTTCAATATTTTGCTTTAAAAAAAATTATTATTTTTTGCACTTAAAAATCCCTGAAAAAAATCAATAAGAATTTCTATACTTGATAATAATAAAGATAACCATCTTTCAATCGAAAATATCTCCGCTTCCACGCATTCCAAAAAGTCGCTTTCCGTCTACCGGAAGGTAATTTATCCAAATATCCTTCGATATTATTAAAACACGCCGTCTCTGCTTCGTGTACTGGCTGTGGTGATTGTATTTGGTACAATTCTTCTAGTAATGGAGTCTAAAAAAAAAAAAAAAAAAAATTCAAAATTTCACTCAAAAATCCAATTTTCAAAAAAAAGTGGAAAAGTAGAAAATAAATCAAATTTATGACTCTTTCCTCTCATAAGATTAAAAACTCCATTTCTAGCTATCAAATGTCACTAAAGGCACTTTGATTTTTTTATGGTTCTTCGATTCGACTTTAATGGAAAATCAGCGCTGTGATTGATTCTATTTTTATATCTCAAGAAAAATTTGAGAAATTTAAATTTTGGATGCTCAAGATGGTCTTTAAAGTATCTTGGAAGTTAATGGTGTTATTTCTTGTGTTTTAAGTAAGTTTGGTTAAAACCCAAGGGAAATTCCATTCTTTTATGACAAGAGGAAAATTGTTATGCAAAAGAGCTTATTGTGTTACATTTTGTGTTTTGGTAGAAAATGGGGTAATAAATAGATAAATAATCTATAAGAGAATCATAAGGAATTAATGGAATGTGGAGTTTTATTTTTTCTGTAATAGAATTTTAAGAATTGATAGAATTTTTTTTTTTTTATATGAAATTTGACATTTTCTTCAATTAGGCTTTAAAGAAATAATAGAAATTAATGTGAAATTTTATATTTTGTCATTAAAACTCTGAAAATCAACAGAAATGATCAGTTTTCTGTGGATTTTTTCAGAAATTAATGAAATAAATATAAAATCTCACATTTAACTTGACAAAATCAACAAAAACAAACAAAAAAAATAAATTCTCAACAAAAAGAAAAAAAAAACCTACTGGATCCCATTGACAAGAACTCGACGACTGCATGTGCATTCGATCCGTATTCCCAAACTGAGCAATAATCGACGGAATCGGACGATCCGGCGGCTGATCCACCGAAAAAATCGGTTTGGCCGTCCGCAACGACGTCGTACCATTACTCCACGAGCTCGAATTGCGAAACTTGGTCGGCAAAGTGCTGCTAATACAATAATCGCTTTTACTGTTGCTCGTATTCAACTTGTCCAGCAACTCCGGAATGGTGTGATCCCGCTCCCCGACCACCGACTTGGACCTCCGAATCGGCGCGCTCGTAAATTTGGTCTTCGGGGCCCGCGAGTTGGTGATCTCGGCTTTGACGGTCTGGAAATTCCTCGGAAAAGTGGCCGGTGCGTTCGACGGCTTCTCGAATTGACTTCGCAACATCTTGACCGACGGCAGGAGCGTTTCTGTCTCGTTGACTTGCGGTTTCGGGCCGACGTACTCCCATTTGCTGTCCTCCGCGTTGATGTTGTAGGAGTCGCCCATGCCGCTGTCGTGGTTCAGTGATGTGCTGGGTCTGGGTGTTGAGTAGAGGATTTTGTTGTCGAATTTTGGTTTTGGTGGGGGAGACCAAGATCTCTCCCTTTTTTCCTCTTCTCCATTCGGAGATGGCAATATTGTGCTTCCATCTGCGCCTTCTAAGCTGGAAATATCATCTACGTCTACGGCCGAGTCTGGTAAATCAAGTTTAGCACCGACTGACTTGGCATCTTTTGCTGAAGTGTATTTGAATGGCTGTTCTTCGTCTGTGGGAGAGAAAATTGAAATTTTCATTCAGTTTTTAATTTTTTTTTCTTTGAAATAAAGGAAATTTCTTAAAATTTAAGAGGGATATTGAAAATTATTGAAAAATATTATTAAAATTTCACACAAAAATCAATAAAAAATCATGAAAATCTCAAAATCAGTGACGAAATCTTCACAAAAACATCTAAAACTCACCTCATTACAATTTTAAACCAACAAAAATGCAACAAATCTCCAAAACCACCCACCAAATCTCACAAAACCCCCACAAAATCAAACAAAATCCCCACCAACACACAAACTCACCACCAAAACCCCCACAAAAATCAATACAAAACCCACCAAAAATCCAAAAATCCCCCCAAAACCCCCACAACTCCCAACCCCAACCTCGCAACACTCAAAAACCCCCAATACACACTTTTAAAAAACTGTCACCCCCAAACCCCCCTTCCAACCCCTTTCAAACCCCACCACGACCCCCACCGCGCCCTCCAGAACCCCCTAGACCCCTTTCCCCCGAAAAAAACGCAAAAAAACCCCCACACAACACCAAATTTACCCACCAACTGCTCGCTCGTCATTTGCCAAATTCACATCGCTGAACAGGCGGCGACGAATCGAATCGAAAATAAAAATCGAGTGAATCATCCCACAATGCAGCGCACAAGGGGCGACCAACGAGACCGTGGTGTGGTGGGATGAGAAGAAAAAGGACAAGTGGTCGCATGAAACGACGTCCAATACCGGTGTAACACTGTTACGACCAGATCCAAGTGGAAAATTACGAAATCGACGTTTTTTCCTTTTACTCTCCAGTGGATATTAAAATATTAAGTAACGAGGTTTAAATGTCGAGTTAGGCCTACTAGCGAAAACAAGGCGATAATGAGATTTGTTCTGCTATTTATAGCCTTTTTATAACGTATTTTATTACTTGTAAATAAACCAGACTTGAGATCCGACTTGCAAGGCTGGATTTTTATATTTTTCTCTTTATTTTTATAAATTTAGGCCTTATTTGTTAATACTCGCCTTTGTTTGCTTTTTTTCTGGGGATTGTACAACAAAACATGGTGAAGTGAATGTTTTTGGGATTCAAGTCACTGTTGCTTGGTTTCTGAGTGATTGTTGGTGTATGGTGAACTGATTGAGTGAGAAATGGTTTGTTTTCGCGAATGTGAACTTGGGGGTCATGTAATAAAGAATGTGACTCAACAAACTGACAATGCAGGTGTGAAATATAGTAGGGAATGACCCCTGTTTTAATGTGTTTGAATTAATTGGTTTTAGCTTTTAAAACAGCTTTTTGCGTTATTTATTGCGATGTAATGAATCATTTTGCAGTAAACTGCTAATGTTGATTCAACTTGCCGTTTAAAAAATAGTATTTCAACACTTAATGTTAAATTAACATTTATATTACATTGATTTAACATTAAACTCATACTTTCTCGTTTTAGCCGACGTCGTTCTTCCGACACCGAGCCTTTGCCGAAAAACATTTTATAACATTTAAATAAATTTTTAATACAGGTCGAACCTCGTTATTACGAACTCGCTTATTGTGAATTCCTCGTTTTAACGAATTTTTAAAAAAGTTTGGTTGGATTCCTATCCATTCATTCAATGTTAAAAAATTCGGATATTACGAACTCTCGATATGGCGAACAGATTTGACGGTCCCTTCGAGTTCGTTATATCGAGGTTCGACCTGTATATGAAAAGGTTCAATTTTGGTATGTTTTAAATATATTTAAAACAATCTGCAGAAACTTGCTTATTCGATGTCACGGCACCAGAAAATCATTTCCGTTACTCGAACAAACAATTTTAATTCTCAAAATCCCCATTCACATCTACAATAACTGCCATTTAATCCCACAACTAAATGCAAGTTTCCTTCCTTATACCATATCAATAATAATAATAAACAATAAATCAATCTCTGTCAAGTTTGTGTATTTCTTCTTCTGAAAAAGAACAAATGTTATTTCCTTATAGCAGGTTTGGAATGTAGTCATGTGGTAAGGTCAGGTTTACAGGTTAACTGTCTTAATGCAGTATCAAATGCATTCAACATTTTTTTCAAAGGATTTCACTTTTCCATCTTCAGCCATGAGCAATTTTTTTCCAGGTTGTTGACCACTTGTGCAGTGCCATTAGACCATTAATTTTTACAAAAATGGAGAGGAAGGAAAGCAAATGGGGGAAAATGAGGAAAAGTAAGAATAAAGTGAAATATTCAATTATTTCATAAATGGAATTTGATGTAATTTAAAAAATTGAAAAAGAAAGTTTTTCGGAGTTCAGCGAAGACTAAAAGCAGGTAATGGATTGTAATTAGATTTGCCAGAATGTTCATATTTTATCATTGTTGTGGGGTTTATTTGATTAAAGGGAAAATAAATTGAATTTATGTAATTCAAATTCAGTTTCTATTCAAATATGATGGATTTTTGCTTGAAATACTTCAAAAACATTAAACATGTGTTTTTAACATATCAGATAAATTATTATCATTGTATAATAAAAAGTACTACACATAAATCCCATAAAAATTCATTAGAAACTTTAAAACCCCAATGGAAAACATTAAATTCTATTGAAGATCTTCAAACTCAACAATAATGGCATCTCTGGGCCTTTAAATTCTTACAACAGTTAAAATAAATGTCTCTTAACTGTAAAATACCTACTTCAACAAAATTACTTTATCTAACAATATAAATTTCACATTCTCAAAACATTTCACAGAAGAAAAAAAAGTGGAATTCTTGAAAGTCTTGTAAACATTTTTGTTTTTTTCTAAAACAAAAATGTAGTTCTGCACATCAAAGTACCCACATTTCCCCTAACAGTTTATTACTTGCACCTGCATTCATTAAAGCCAAAAGACAATTATTTCACTCGCCACCATTGCCGGCCATTTATTGGCTACGGCGGAGGTCGATAACCCGAGTAACGGTGTAACAGCATGACGTTACTCGGGAGTCTCATTTTCTTCATATTTATTTGGAAAATTAAGTTTCGCCGCACCACTTTGATGCGATGAAATAAAAAGTTGGAGAATGTCGTTAAGACTTACTAACCAACCATTTACAACTCTTGCACGGAGGCGTAGGATTATTTTCAAAAGGATTTTTTTCGAAAGGATTATTTTCGACAGGATTTTTTTCGAAAATGATTATTTTCGAATGGAATTTCTTTAAATATGGGAATCGCTGTTCCAACGTCCTAGTCTAACAAGGGAGGCTCCCGCCCCGCCCAACCTAAATTTTTTCTAAAAAAATCCCTTAAATCCCAAATTTGAAATATTTCGAAACAAATCCCATTCAAAATATTTCCTTTCGAAAAGAATCTGTTTTACGCTTGCACGTGCAATGGGCAGTACCCTGAATGTCTAAAACCAAAATGTCTAAAGATAAAATGTCTTGTATTTAAACCTCTTAGCGTCTTCTTTCGTACCGAAGAGGGATTAGTTTTAATTTAACGATTTGAATTCAAAACCAATACAAGTCAAACCAGTCAAGTTTAAGACTTAAATTTGCTAATTAATGAGTTGTAGGACCTGGAATGTGTTTTTGTTGACGCTCCTTGTGAATAGTTTTTTGTTTTATGAATAAAGATTGATTCTGGTTGTAACACTCAGGATGTTTAATGGTCTCCTGTGGCCCCCACTGAGGTTTTTGTGATGTTTCTCCCTTCTTTTAGTTTTTGACAGCAAAATGTGTCCTTTCACCAAGAATTTAAAAAGTGAAAAGGATTAATTTTTTTAGTCTTTTAGTTGGAGTGAAAAAGTTAATAGAGTGGAACTTTTTTCTACGTTCAACATAAAAGAGCTAAAGTTTTTGTTAAAGATGAGTTAATATATCAATGTAACATTAAAAAAGTCTATTACAAACCTCACAGGCAAGTTAAGGTTATTATTATACTGTTTATTTATGGTTTTAAATAAACCTTCTGCAGTAAATTATGTAAAATTGTGTTAGAATTAACTTTTAATGCGATGTTCGGTGTTTATTAATTTATTAAGTGATTTCCTATTGTTTTTCTAATTAGACTTTTTGTTAATAAATTTAGTTCTCTTTTGGACTCACCGGAGACCAGTTACTATGCTAATTTTGCTCATTGCTTTGTTGCCAAGCACAACCATAAACCTTTTTGCAACACTATATACTTTACCGTTAACCCATTTTAAAAAATCATGCAAAGCTACTATTGTTTGAAGTTGACATTTAATAAACTCAAACACCAACCTCCAAACTTTAAAGACATTTTGCTTCTAAAATATCAATTGCAGGAACTGTTTAATATTCTAAATGATAGAAATAAAAAATTAAGTAATATTTTACAGCTGTGAAGTGAAAACAGAAAATTGATGAGCAAGAAAGCATTAAAGCATTAAAGCAGAACTAAATTTAATTCATTTCAAGGGCAGAATACTGTGAGAATCCTCAGAGGTCAGATAAAGAAAACATTTCCTGGTCAAATCAAAAAAGAGGCTGCACCGGAGAAAAAAGCGAGATTGAGCTAATGTGTTGCGATTTGTATCAGCAAATCAATAAAATTTCTTAAATCGTCGCTAATAAACATTAGAATGCCGGAAATGAACTTGTTCCATCATGCATATTCATCATCTTAATCTTATCCGACTTCCTTAATGAAATTCACTTATCAAGTTCATTCATATTGATAGAACGTAAATGATTCGATTAAGGTGACGCATAAAATAAGTTCCGAATTTTATTGATGAAAAAGTTCAGTCGTTGCCGTAAGGATTTCTACCTCATCCTTTAAGAGAACAACTAATAGATATCAAATTCTTTTGAGAGTTTTCAAAACAAAAATCTACAAATTTTCTGCGTAAATTGCTATTTTTATAAAAATATTTTTTCCTTTGCGCAATTCCTAAAACCGTCGATTACTTGTGACCATATGATATTTCCATCTCCGATGAGTAACCCTCATATTCCTCCAACCTTGAATTCTCTTATCACCAATGATATCACAACTGTTCATGAGATTACTAACAAATTTCCCCTCAAAACAAAATCAATACAAAACCTTCAATTCTAAAGTTCAAAGGTCAAGCTTCTTAAAACAATTTCCCAACCTAACCTTCCATTTTTAAGCTGTTCTTGGAAACAATCTAAAACCAAAAAAATTCCCCTGAAGGACCTCACTCAATGATATCTACTAACACAATAACAGTAATTACAGTACTTTTCTCATCACTTGTTTCACTTAATCAATGCCAAACATAAAAAACAACTTATAGGAAACCAAAATCACAACCTTCTTTACCAAGCAACTGATTCTCAGTAAAAAAGGTCATTATACACCACAAAAACCACAATTTACTCAAACCAACCTGATTCGCTGTGCTGATAGCCCTCATCGCTGTTTTTAGGGCAAAGTGGTGGACTATCTTGACTCAAAGTTCTATCGGAGCGGCTTTCGTAATCCTCGTCTTCGTCTTCGGCATCGACTTCTTCCTCCTCCTCGACGATTACTTCCAAGCCCTGGTCTTCGATGATATAAGTCGCTTCCAAGGGTCTAGTGTCGTAGGTGTTGTAAACACCGTAAGCCGCGTCTTCTTCGTCGCTTCCGTAGTCGGGCGAAGGGATCTCCGGAACGCTCCGAGCGTTCTCACCGTTCTCCAGACTGTCCCGGTCGCAGTCCGAAGCGTCGCTGTCGCTCGTGGCCATCGACTTGGCTTGGAGGATTAGCTGCGATGCGGTGGGAATCAGTAAATCCTGAGACCGCTGCAAACTGTCTGTCTTTTCTTTGTAGGAGCGGGGAATGTCGTAGAGGGGTTCGTTTGTGATGTTAGCGTAGATGGCCATGCTGTCTCCGGGGATGTTGTTGTATATGGGTTCGATCTGTTCGTAGATGTGCGGTTCCGCCGGCGGTGTTGATGGAGATGACTGTTTTTCATTTTCGTGTTTTATCATCCTTAGATCTGTAATGGAGGAAAAGAATGCAGAGTTATTAATTGCAATAGGAAGTTGCAGAACTAGATGGTTTAAAAGCACGATAGGTCTTAACGTAGACGTTCTGGGTTACCACACATTAACAGTGTAGGATAAACTAAGGTTAATGCTTAAATGAGATTGGTAGAGCTGGCCCTTAATGTCTAAGTTGGAGATGATGAGAATTCCAACCAATCAAACGCTGTACAGGATGCATTCCTGGTGAAGCAGTGTTATGCAAAAATGTTGGTATGGGGGATGGGAAGGAGAGAGACGACACACAGGGAGCTTGTGTTCACTTCAACTACTCATTTACTACTGCTCTTAAATACACTATACAGAGTATTTATACTGTATGCTTGACCATGATGGAGGTCACATATGGTGTTAAATCAAATACGATCATAGGCTACCTTTCATGGAAGTGTCAGACTGTCTTTATCGTCTGAAGTGCTGGTCTGCCAGAAAAAAAACAGCAAGCCCTTGATTTGATATATTAAAACTAAAATTTGACAGCAGCAAATAGTGTCATGCTGTCATAGTTTTAACTATAACTTTATAACGGGAAATGCACTCCTGCAAACTCACTGATAATTATTAATTATGAAATCTTATCACATTCAAAAACTCACTCCACCTTTGGTACCCCACCTGTAGAACCCCAACTCTGCTCGTGGAAGATAAACATCCCAAAATTATCATAAAGTCGACATTAAAAATGTCAATTTAAGAACAATTTAAATAGAAACACAAATAAACATTTGCTAGACTCACATTAAGATTACCTGTAAATACAAAAAACATTTTACAAAACATATCTATTTGATTTTGATAATTTACAAAAAAGTTATAACAATTTTTCTTAATTTTCATTATCTAATCTTTTAAATTAAATATTACAGTCTAGTTTAAAATGTCAGAAGGTTGCCATATCTTTACTTCTCAAGTATCATTATCAAAACACTGATACACCATAGTCCCAATAATTTAGATAAAGGCATCAATAGCCTTTGGAAATTGCAAGACCAAGTAGATCATAGATAAATAATTTGTTCAGAATGTCCTGAAGAAATTATTTTAACTAAGAAATCAACTTGCCTTGGTGTGAACTTGAGGAAATAATTTGAAAGTTTATATCAGTTTATATCAAGCCAATTTTTTAATGCCCAAAGGAAGTTTACATGGAACCTGACATAACTTGTAACTGGAGGTTAATTATAATCCAGATTTTTAATTAGATAGTAAATTTACAACCCACAAGTCAAGTTCACATTGATATTCATGTAATGGTAGGTTGTCACTGCCAGTAATGTAAGGAAATGTAAAGAAATTATGGCAAGTTATGGCACTTTTATGGTCACACATGTCAACTGCAACAGTAACAAACTGACTAATGAGAAAAGTGGACAAGAATTATTCTACACAAAATGTCTAGTGTGGTTAACTCCATTTTAAGTTTCATGAAAGTTCAAGTCAAACCAGTGGCGGATGGGCCCTGGGCTAATTGTTTTGGGGGGCCCAAATAAGGGACTTGCAGGATTTTTTTAATTCTTTGAATTTTAACTGATTATTTAATTTTTGTTGTTGTTGTAGATTTTAAAATAAAAACCAAAATGAGTTGAAAAATCAACGTTAATTCAACCGAAATTGATTTGACGTTGAATTTTCAATTGAAATTATTTCAACCAAAAATCAATGTTGATTCAACCAAATTTTTGCTACTTGGGAAATGGCATTGGGACTCTTGGAAGGTCATTGGGTTGTTGGAAAAGTTAATCAAAACTAACAGTCCAGGTGTCTGTCTCACATTCATGTGCTGCAAATGGAAATAGCGATGACCTTGATCACGGCCAATTGCATTTCTCCATTTTACATGCACCCAGTCTGATAAACTAGGTTGATCTCATTTCCATGATGAAATGAGATAAAAATAAATTATACTGGGAATAATTTTTATGACTCCCCAAGGTATAGAAGAAATATTTCTATAATTTCTTCACACAGGGCCAAAACAAAAAATCATTACATGTTTGCTAAATCAAACTTTTCCCTACAAAATCCTTTTACGGCTTCATAATTTGTTATAATTGCACGAATCCGGTGAAATTTCACAAGAACTGAAATAAGTCCAACAGGAAACAAAAAAATCAATTCAAAAACCCCTTTTTCCAGATAAATAAAACCATAAAACTCAAATTATTTGACCAAAGTACAATAAACTCCTTCCAATAATCCTGTTCAAACAGCAATGGCTGTACCGGAGGAAAGAGTTTATTTACTCAGGCGGTCAAACATATTTACCTCATCCGTTTTTGCAAGTGCAAATTTCATGAGTAATGCACCGCCGCACAAACATTTAGAAACATCCCATAATGACGTGAGAACGGTCAAGAGTCGGCATCGAAGCGATGTCGGTTCGTCGTCGAACGAACGGAAATCGCCTCGACGGACTCGAATACCATTTCGACGAGAAAATAATATTCAGTGATTCTGACATCATTATGACACCTGAATGCCGGTTTATCGTTTCGCTTACTTTTTACAGTTTGGATGATTTCCTCGACTGTTGGGACTTTGACTTGTTTCTTCGCTTGAGTTCGTTGAGAAGAAATTTTCCCGTCATCTATGGAATTGTATTCATATTCTATTCGGTTGGAATCCTCTTGAAACTTGTAGCTCCAGTCCCAATTGTGTCGTTGGCCTTCCCAAGACTCAGACTCATATCTCGACTGAGGACCTTCGCTCAAGTTTGACTTCCTGGTCTCCCCAACTCGAATTGAACTCGACCATTCTTCTGGTTGGTTGCTTTGGCTTGTAAAACTGTTCCCGCACGCGTTTTCATCCTTGAAGCCCTTTTTCCTCACTGTACTATTGCTACATTGCCGCTGGGATTTGATAGATTGCTGGAGAAAAGACAATACCTTGAATTAAAATACAGTTGCAACATTTTTTGTAGGCAGAAAACAATTTTCTCTTGTTTTTTCTCTCAGAATGTTGTTCAATAAAATGTATAATGAGTGAGTGAAGGATAATTTAGTGAAATTTGATTGGGATTTGAGGTTTTTGTTTGGTAATCCATTGTTTTACTTGAAAATTCTTGTAAATCTATTGTTTTTATAAGAAAACATTAGTTCATCCATTGTTTTCTTGGAAATATTAGTTCATCTATTGTTTTTCAGAAATATATGTTAAAACATAACCTTTATTTAGCTTAACTGAGGGATTTACCACTTCAAACAATGATTCACTTACCGGTTTTTATTTTTATATAAAACAATTACTTAACCACACATTATATCTCCTCACAATTTATCATTACTTCATTAATCATTTGTAAATGGATATTTAATAAACTGTATATTGTTATGTATAGTAGCAGCATATGTCATCTAATTAGCAATTTCATTTGACAGTGAAGTTCATCACATCAATTATAAGTAACCTTAAAATGTAGATTGAGACCTTTACACATTTCAAAACAAGCCTTGAATTGACCCAGCAGTTGAAAATACATAAGGGCAGTGAACTATATACTTTAAATCATCTGATTAGTGTCATCATAGCTAGGCCTAATTTTTTTCTTAAAGCTGTATTGTTTTGAGAAAGGAAAAAATTACTTTCTCAACTCAATTGTACAGTAATTCAACAAAGACGTGACAGTAGTGACATAATTTCCACTTTCCATAGTTTTCGAAGAAAAAAAGTAAAAAATTCACTTTTTTTTCTTTTGGTTTTTGTATTGTTTCAAGTGCATGTCCCTCTCACCTTACTGCAATTATAAAACAGTTGATTTCATTAAATAACCGTGACACTGTCTTCAAGCATGATAATATCATGCAATGTCATGATCCGTGACTTGGCAGAAGTAACCACGGTGTTAATGTTGGTGCTCGTGTGACAGTTGAGTAACCGTACAAGTAAATGTCTTTCGATTATCTATTGAAATCAAATGGAATAAATTTTGCAGTCGGTGTTTACAGACTTTGCGAAAATCGAACAAAATTCACAAATGTATACACAGAAGATGATACCAACAGCTAACTAGTCAACAAAAATAAAAATTTTGTGAATCAAACATACACGTTAAAAAAGCGTAAAAATTCCAAATAAAATGTATAGATGATCTACACGATTTTCTAAATCTGTAGGCTACACGTTACACGTACCCGTTCGTTAAAGTTAAATTTCACATTGACTTTAAATGAATTTACATTTGTAAAGCTGATTTTTTTTGCAGTATATGTTTACAAGACATAAAATAAAAATCAAACTTGTTTACACGACCGAATAATTCGCTGAATTTTCACTCGATCAAATTTTCCCATCATTTCATTGTACCGTACAAGCGGACCAAATGAGATGCCGGTTTTGATTTTCTTTGGTTACTTACGTGATCACGACTACTATTCGCTACGGCAATCATAATTAGACTCCGCATAACCCTGTCTTGTAAACAAATAAAAAACTTTGTTAAAAATAACTGAAAATTTCCAAGTTATTGTTATGCAAACAGTTCAGCGAAATCCGTGTTTGTACTCAACATGCATTTCAATATTATGTAATAAATAACTGTGAATCATTGGAAAACAATAATCCGCCTTTGCAAGAGAGATTATATTGCTTTCAGCAACACATGTAAGCAGTTTTTCATTTAAATGTAGGTAATGCCATACTTCAGGCACGTGTGCATGCCACAAATAGTGTTTTCAGTGCCTTTTTGACTTTAATTGCCCTGAAATGAGGTTTGGTTTATTAGCACATTAGCCAAGTGGAAAATATAAATATGTAAATAGTTAGATGTTTGTGTTTGTTGAATTGATTTAAATCTGTTTGAATGTTTAAAGATTTTGTGAGTTGTTATGTTGTTTTTTGATTAGTTTGAGGTTAGTGTGTGTGAAATGATTTTGTTGGTTATTGGTGATTGAGTAAAATGGTGAAGAGGTGGATAGATATTGTGATTTAAATGATTAAGAAGTGATCAGAATCATTAAAATATGATCAAAATCAACAAAAAATGATCAAAAAATAATCAAGATTATTAAATGTGATCACAAAATGATCAAAATCACCACAAAATCATCCAAAAATGATCAAATTTTGTTCAAAATCATCCAAAATTTATCAATTTCATCAAAAAATAATCAAATATTGATCATTTAACTCATTTATTAATCATTTGACCACTTAAATCACATTAAGCTCAAAATTATAACCAACCATTAACTTAATTTTAATTTCAAACAACCATTTCTCCAAGGACCGGTTGCACAAACCTCGCTTAACCGTTAATACCTACAAATCTAACAATACCACTAAACACCCCTAAACACTTCACCCTTAACTTCAAAAACTCCATAAATAAATAATCAAACAATTACAAAACTCAAACATAATTCGAAACCAAATTAAATTCACAAAACCATTAAATAATAAATCTCTCCGCTTATTAACTTGTCCTTCATCCGAATTGTAAATCCCAAAAACCCATTAAATACTAAATTTACTCAAATTCCCTTTATCCTATTAAACCAAACACTTTTATAAAAATGACCTCATTTTTTGATGCAAAACTAATTAAATTTTTCCATTTTTAAATTTTAAACTTAAAAAAAAAATTTTTTTTTACTTTTTCAACTTTTCTCAGTCACAACAAACTACAATGGCATAAAATTTTTTTTGTCTGATAAAATGCAGACCTTAATTCGAACCTGACCTAATTATGAATTTGAGGTTAAGCTCATTAAGTTGATGAAAATTTGTTAAAATAGAGCATTTCTTGCTGACATGTGAATATTTTATCTCTTTGCTTGAAATGGTTTGGTAATATTGATTTCAAGTCACAAGTCATTGAAAAGTTAATCTTATCTGGATTGTTGATGTTGTGCAAGATTGTTAAATGTTAAATATAGTTTGGGAGATGTGTGGTGGTTTGGCAATAGGTGTTTATGTTAATGGTAAAGAGTTGTTTACAGTTCAGTGGAAGAAGTGTTGCAATGTGTTGGTGAGGTAAATGAAATGTGATGAGGGTTTGGGGGGGATGAGGGGATTTGTTGGTTTTGGTTGGGGGATAAGGAGGATTTGTGAGAGGTTTGATACATTTTTGTAGTGAGTTTTTGAAAGTTTGAAGGAAGTTCTTTGAATTTTGTAGAATTTGCTGAAGAGATTGATGGATGTGCAAAATTTTGCAGAGAAATTGATGAATTTTTTTAGAATTTATAGTAAAAATTGATGAATTTGTAAAATTTTACAGAGAAATTTATAAATTCTGTAGAATTTGGACAAAAAAATTGCTAAATTTGCAAAATTTTAAGAGATATTGATAGATTTTGTAGAAATTTTCTAAATCTGCAAAAAAAATTGCTTAATCTATAAAATTCACCACATCTTTGCATAAAAATTGCAAGATTTTGCAGAATTTAAAGAAAAATTGCTAAATCTGCAAAACTTCAGCAAAAATAGTCCTAAAACCAGATAATTAGCTAAACCTCCAAAAAATCAGCACAAAAATTCACAACATCTCAACAAACCCCATTTCTAACCCCTCAAACCCTCCTCACACAATCTCCACATCCCCACCCACCACTTCCACAACTGAAACTTTATCTACAACAAAACCTGCACTTCACAAGACATGACAAGTAGAATTACTCTAACCGATAACTCCCAAACCGCTTCCACTTGTCACACCCCATCACCGCTTAAAAACCAAAATCTCTCCTTACCTGCGTAAAACATTTCATATTCCGAGCACAAAGCTGTGCCAGCCTCGCTTGAGAAATACACAATTTTGTTGACAGTTGTTCATTTTCCTTCTCATTTTCAACCAAATTACTGATTCTCTTGCTCAGTTCGTCGAACCGCTCTTGCTCTTTCCCCATTTCGTTCTGCAGACGAGCAATTAGCGATATCATGTCCTAAAAACAAAAAAACAATAAAAATTGTCACACTCGGTCACAAAAATCATCAAAATTTAATTTGAAATTCTAAACGACTTTTTCGCAAATCGGACGGCGGGTTCGTTAAAGTTCCGCAAGTCCTTCGATAATTAATAAATAATTATGATATGTTTTAATAATTGCTGTATTATTATAGGCAATTATGTTATAAAAATATATTTCATTTTATTTTTATTTTATTTTTTTTTAAATTTAATTTTTCATCGAAGTTTCTTCGGAAATGCGAATAATCGACGGATTATCGAAACGGTTTGCGGTAAACTGTAGATAATCTGTGGATTTTTTCAGCGAAGTTGTTTTCAGCCATTTTTTTGATTTTATTTTAATTATTTTTGAGTTATGTGGTGACCTGAACAAACAAGTCATCATAAGTGGTTGGAAATTGAAGTAATAGACCTGAATAACCAGATGACTAGTCATCCTCCAATGGTTTTTGTTTCTTTTGATAACAAAAAAATGGCTGTGTGAAAAAGGAAAAAATTAGAAATTTAAATGACCCATGAAGTAATTTAAATTTCATTCAGATTGCCAGCACCAGATGTCATCACCTGGCACTGAAATACATTTTTGAGATATTTATGAGGGAATTTTATTGGTTTTTTGATAAAAATCTATAAATTAGGGCAAAAATGTAAAAATCAGCAAATGATATTGAAATTTCCATATAAATCACTGAAAATTAGGGCAAAAATTCAAAAAATCAGCAAAACCAATTGAAATTCCAACAAAATTCCTAGAAAATTAGGGCAAAAATTCCATAAATCAACAAAACAATTGAAATTTCATTTTAAAAAACCATAAAATCAAGCCTAGAATTTTAAAAATCAACAAAACACATTGAAATTCCAACAACCAATCAATTTTCAACCAAACATGACACAAAAGCACAACAAAACACATCCAACACCTAAAATTCCATGTTAATTATAACAAATTTTACAATTATCATGAAAAAAAAAAATTTGCATGCTAATTACAAATCTCATAATTAACATCCAAATCCATAAATCACAAATATCCATACCCTAGCAGAAAGTTCCTGTATAGACTCATCGAAATCCTCATCGCTACAGAACACCAAATGCTCAAATTGCTTCACATCAGACTCCATCTGGAAATAAAAAGCAAAAAAATCAATTCCTTTATTCATACAAACATCAATTAAACCCACTTTTACCTTCAATACACTTTTTCAACTTTTACTTCAAAATGAAACCGAAAATGTGGGGCAGAATACCAAATAAGCAACCTTGGACTAATTTCATTATATTCTCACCTTCTAATGGATGCAACTTCCGTATTTTTCACAAAATACTCCAATAACCCAGTTTTTTTACCTTTTATCACGTAATACATACAATAACCAGACTTTTCACAACCCATTTAGACCAATATCCTTTACAATGCACTGCCAATCTCACTTTTCGGTGGAAATTATTACCAAATTTACTAAATCCTTTTTTCCGATAATAATTTCCTTATTCCATTTCGGTCTGTTTTGTTTAGAGTCCATGGACATTTTTTGTGTTTGCATGTTTGATGCATGACGTGACGTAAGAAATTAAATGATAAGTGTTACAGTTCGTGCAGTGCATTCGAAAAGGCTTTTATTAATTGGTTTTATCATTTGATCTGGCTATTAAGGATTATTTGTAATTCTTTTGCGACTGCGCGTAGTGCGCGTGGGATCTTACTTCTTTCCGTCTTGAAAAACCTTTACGGTACTTTGGTACCCTCAGTTTGTTGCGACAACGTAATTACTGAGAGGTGTAGGATTTTTTCGAAAGGATTTTTTTCGAAAGGATTTTTTTCGAAAGGATTTTTTTCGACAGAATTTTTTTCGAAGATTTATATGAAATAAAAAAATTTTATTTTTAAAAAATAATTTTTTGTACGTAAAATGATTTCCTTGCGGAAGATGAGGTAATGGTGAGTGTGTTAAGTATTACAGTGGTTGTTACCGTAATCCCAGGCGTCGAAGCGTGTGGGCAGTAATGTGGATTGATGATTTTTGGGATTTAAGAGGGAGCAGTTTGTTTTGGTTGTGGTAAGTGAAGGGTTGATAAATTTGTTGGAAAATGCAGTGAGTTGTTGTTGGGGTGTGGTTCCAATTGATGGTTGTGATTTCCAATGTGATGGGATTAGTAGGAACTAAGTTCCAATTTTAATTGCTGGTGGAGGTGGAGGTTCTGAAGTTGGAAATGGAAAGTGATTTGTTTTGTTGAAGGTTGTGTAAAATTAAGCTCAAGAGTGGGTTTTGTTTCAATGTTAACTGTTGAACTTTGTTTATATTATGGAGTTTTTACTGAAATGCAATTAATTTTTGCAAATTTTACTGAAATTCAATTAAATTTTTGCAATTTTCAATGAAATTCAACTAAATTTTTGCTTAATTTTTGAAATTTCAATAATTTCCACTAAATTTCAGCAATTTCAGCTGAAAATCTACTAAATTTTTCCAATTTCCACTGAATTTCTGTAGTTTCATGTCAATCATTTCCAACACCAGCAAAATTTTTCAATTTACCAATTTCTTCAACGTTACAAAAAATTTTATTTCCGATAACAATCTCACATTACCACAGACGATAATACAATAAGCCTCAATTATTCTCACATAATTACTTTTCCACCCCACATCCACCAACCCTCAAAAATCACATCACTTTACAAACTGTCATCCCATTCAATCCCAGTCTTTAACTATGACATTGTGCTGTATGAAAATAGATTGTCACGCAATTTTCATAATAGCATGACATCATCATCAAGGCTGGACACAGTAAAGCCTCATTTTTTACAAACTATTGTGATTTCCTAGAAAAATCTCAACAGATGACTGTAATTCCTTAAAACCTTGCATTTTTCAAACAATATTTCAAAGAAATTATTTCAACTTTTGAATTTTCCAAATATTTTTCTCACATTATCACTAACAAGAGTAATAATACTACATTGTCATCCCCTCTGTACCCAAGGACAACTTTGTAAACAAAAAAATGTAATGTCAGTAATCAGAATTGACATTCTTCAAATATCAGGCAATTAGTGCACTGAAGTTGAGATAATATTGAAATAAAGATACACTTAATGATCATTCCATTAATGAAGTTGGGATTTATCTCTTGGGAGATGGAATTGATCATTTTATAGTTATTTTGAGATCATTTGGTCATTTTTGGATAAATTTATGGTTTTTGTGATTAATTCAGTGCTTTTATGATTGTGTTGTGGTTATTAATGATTAAGTAGGTGTATAGTTTGTTTTGTTTTTGATTAATGTACTAGTTATAGGAAGCTGATCATTAACTGCTGCATAAAGTAATCAAAAATCATCAAAAAGTGATGAAAAATGACCATAATCATCAATAATCATCACAAAATGATCAATAGTTGATGAAAATGACCAAAAAGTCATCAATAATCATCAAAAGTTGATCAAAAATGAAGAAAACAAAGTAAATTTCATACAATTTAATACAATTTTAGTCATTCTTAATAATTTAATCACAAATTAATCACATTATAACATTTTACAATCAAAACTAAGCCCAGAAACCACCAAAAAATAACCTCAAAACCAAAACCACCTCACAACCAAAAAACAAAACAAAAACTCACATTCACGTCCAGCAACTCCCAAAAACTTCACAAATCCACAAAACAAACGACCTTAAACTCATTCCAACTCATCCCTGATGGACAAGCCCTATCTAACAGTACACTCAAGTATTTAACAAAGAAAACACGCATGGAATTTGACCTGCAGCAAAAACTTCTCCACCTACAAATTGGCCTCTAACTGATTTGGAGCAAATAAATTCACTGCAGATTAACTCTCAACTGTAAAATAGAACAGATTATTCATCAACTCAAAAAAATGTCAAACCATAAATTCAATAAATTCAAAATCCAAATTTCTTAACTGAAAAATAAAAAGATAATTACAATCTACGATTGAAACTCGTATCATTAATATAGATGACTCACTGATACTAATCAAAGGGGGTAACACAGGTCAAACGAAGCAAAGGTTAAGATAATGCGAGGAAAAGACGAATCTTATTGTTTCCTCACTCCAATAATTAGCGCCGGATAAAAACAAACTTTACGACTCCGCAAACCTGGTTTTCAGGTTTCTGTTTGACTTTCTACCACTTTGTCCATCAATTTAGCTGCGGAATAAAGCGAAAGGATTAAATCGAGTCGAAAAAGTTGGAAAAATGGAAAAAGAAAAATGTTTTACTTTGTTTACGCGGATTCGTGTTTGGGACGGAACTGGACTGATTAATGGTTTTGTTTTTTTTTGAATTGTAACGGTTTTTTTTTTTTTTAAATAAAGGTGGTTGGTTGTTACTTACGTTAGTTGTTTGTTTTTGTGGGGTTTGTAGGCATTTGGTTGTTAGATGAGTTGTTGCGAGTTGTGCGCCATTGTGCAACTTTTCGTGTTGTTATTATACGGCGAGGGCGAGAGGAGAAGAATGCCGCTGCCGCATGTTGCGCTTATCGGTTAATATGTACAGGAAACACTTGCGTGGATTATACGGGTGATAAGTGACGGTAGGGAGCGTTTTAGTAGGTTTCCCGTTTTGCTTACAGATGGCGGGGTGTTTGTTTTTGTGTTTTTTCCCGGTTTTTCTGCGTCTTTGTTTGTTTTTCGAGTGAAGAAACGAAACTTAGGATTTGTAAAGAAAGGTTTTATTGTCTTTTTGGCATAGATTATTTGATGGTGAAATACTAGTTCAGTTGTGAATGGGGGGTGTCGGTTCACAAGTGGACTGGAATTTCGGCTGATAAAAATCATTTTTTTGGTTTTTAATAAATTATGAGATCTTTTTTAGCTTTCTTTATGCAAATTTTTTAAAATTTTTCGAAATGGAAGTGTGCTGGATTAATTTCACAGCCTAAATTCTATGTTAGGGGGTTTCTCGGTGTTTTAAAATTCGATGTCTACTTGTGATAAATATTAGTAGCAAAATGGTTGTAAATAACTTCACATATCACTTCAACTTCATTATATACAAAAATATAAATACAGCTATTCCAAGTGTCTTCATTTAGTCGGAATCACATGATATTGAAGATTTGCATTTGAGCTGTAATGAGATAATAAACAAAACAAAATTACAAATTTCATTCTACAAAACTTGCACAAAATTAAAATTTATCTTACAATTCCGCCAGACAAAAGTTAGAAAGCAAAGTTATACTTTTAATTAACCATAACATGAAAATAGTTAAATCCATTATTTTCCAGCAGTGACTAAGCAATAAGATGCATCACTGTGATTGGCTACTTAAAAATTGACTTTGCCCTGCCACTGGCTGCTTCAAAACACAAACTAAAATTAGTTTTTCCTTTGTTTATGCTTAAGCGCATCATTTTCTATCAAAGTTTGTATTGCAACTGCTGTCGAAAGCGACGTAAACTAATTTTAGTTTAATTTTTGAATGGAGCTACTCATTCTGGTGGAATTATATGATAAAATCATATTTTACGTCGCGCTATTATTTCTCGTGAAAAAGTAGCTTAATTTCCTCTTATTCGAAGCCGGTGGTTTTAATTCTTGATAATATGAATGGACAACCACCCACAAATAAATCTGAAAAAAATGAACAAAAATTACAAACAACTAAAATACAATAACAAACATACTTAACTGTAAAAGCAAGCAATGGTAAACTTATTAACACCAACCAGTGCTGCAATAAAAAACAATAAATACAACACAACCAAAAAAAATAATGGCTAACAGTAAATGTGAAAGAAAAACTGCAATAAAAGCCCCAAAATAAAAATTTTATGAGTTTCTGTGACCACAGATTTCAGTTTACTGACATTAAACTCCACTGCAAAGCACTCACACCCTTTCAACCCTAAAATTACCTTCAGTGTGTGATGAATATTGAATATTCAAGCCACCACTACTTTCAATTCAACAGGTTTACTCAGGTACATTCTTTACTGACCATAAATCTTAATTTGGATTTTTATTACCAAATGGCATTTAGAATTGATAAAGGCCTTTATCAAGGTTTTTTCCAGCAGTGTACCTGAATCACAGATAAATATCTATTTTCAAAATCCACCAGATTAAGAATAAATATAAATTTAGAAAATTATTTTAGTTTTTCATTGGTTAGTTGTTCCAAGGCTTGGGCTAAATCAATTAATGATATCACTGCTGTCAAGTAAGCTTATCCAGTGAACCCAGATAAAATGATTGGAAAACAAAGTGAATTTCAGTGAATTTCAATAAATTGTTACATAAAGTGGTCATTAAAATTGGATTATTGGCCTTTTAGAGACTGGAATCAACATTACTTAGTTGCTAAGTGACAGTTGTGTCAACTGTGGGGGAAAAAGCATAAAATGTGTTTTTCTATTTACCCCTAGTGATAATAACGTGATGATGGATAAAACCTGGAGTGTAATGTCAAAGCAAACACATACCAACCATGGAACAATCAAATTAGCAGCTTTGTTCTATAAATAGATCAATTTTCAGAGAAAAATAAACATGAATCAAAACAAGGTTAATGAAAAATCAATTTGTGGTGAAATTTACTTTAACAACTCCAGCCGTAAGACTCAGCACGGAAACTAAGTTTATTGCTGCTACACCGATGCATATTGCACCTGATCCATGCAAAACTTAAAAAAATAAAAATTTAAAAATTAAAAATTAAAAATTAAAATTTTTTTTTTTTACCTCTATGAGTGTTTTTCAAAGGCGGTAAGAGCTGGGAAATTGTTGGTTTTCCATGTTCTTGCCATATATGATGCCATAAAACAATGAAATAAACGCCTAACGTTGCGGTGAGTATTACGCCGATCTGCGGAGATAAAACGTTATTTAAAACCGAGTTGAAACGAGGAAAACTTACGCCACTGAGAATAGACGCAACAATCGCGCCGGTGCGAAGAGTGAACGTAAAACAGAATGTTTGTACGCGGCACATGGTGTGTTTTCAGTCTGTGGCGAATCAATATGAGTTGCACCCACGTGAGCTGGGAAGTAGGCTGTAACCTTGAACATATCCGACAGGAAAAAAACATCGGGGCAATGATGATGATTTTGCAATTTTTGTATGAAAATTAATCATAAGTTTGTAATATGACGTCAAACTTTAATAACTTAATGGTGTTTTGTTATTTTATTTAATAATGATGATGGATAATTGATATTTTCTAAAAATAGAGAAGAGAGAGTTTTGAGCGATGTAATCTTTGTTGTTTATAATATTTTTGCGTTTGTTTTGTTGGTTTTTTTCGAGAAAATTTTGTTTTTATTAGTGAATTGGATTTCATTCATTTCCTCTGATGCTGGTACAGTCATTGGTTGACCCCACCCTCTTCAATGAGCAGAATAGTCCATCTCGTGGTCAAGGGTGTCCAGAAGGCAGAGCAGACAGTCCAGTAGTGACCAGCAGTCTGTTTTTGACAGACACAAGTTTGGAGAAATTGATTGCAGTGTTTAAGTTGATTTGTTCTGTCTGCTATTGTTTCTAACTGCTGTTATAAATACTTTTGTTTTTAGCTTTCAATTATATTATGCTTTTAGTTAATTTGTTATTGTTTTGTTTCATATGCTTTTAATGAAGATATTAATGAAGATATTTTTAGTTAATTAATTCTTGGAACAAGAATGAAGGTGCATTGTTGTATTAGTGTTTTTATTACAATTTTCTAAGTTCATTATCAAAATATTACACAAATTTCAAGTTAACTGAAAGAAAATAAATGAAATACAAAAATGTTTACTCTTTCATTGATTTTCTTTGAAGTTTACTACTTAAAAATTATTTTGCATTCTAAGTAAGTCATTGAGGAGTTTTGTAAGGTATTGGTTGGGCTACTGGGGGTTGTGGTCCAGGGTAAGGTGGATTGGGTGATGTGTGTACGGTGTACAATGCACTGCCAGGTTGTGGATATGGTGGGGCGTACGCTGGCGGATTATCTGGGTGTTTGATGTCATAATTCGGATTTGAAATTCCAGCCTGTGTAGTGTTGTAACTTGGAGAATTAGTAGTTGGTATTACAAAACCCGGATAATTGTTGGGTGTAGCCTAGCGAAAGATTTTCCATTGTAATTTCAACGGTTAGTAATTAACATTCAAAATATAACTTACGTAAACCGGTGCTTCGTCAAACGATTTGTAATATGACACTACAACAATATATAAGTAAATCTAGGGATAAACAATTAGTAAATTGTTATATCAACTTAAAAGTCTTCCACATACCATGATGGTGAATGCTAATGCCTGGAAAATTGTTATTGTAAGACTGTGTGTCTGGAATTAAAATAAAATGTATTATAGAACAAACACACTAATGACTTTACCAACAACTCAAATTGTCAATCATTTGTTTATTCTTATAAAAATTGTTTTTCCATAATGACTCACTAATGTTTAACTTCAATGATTAGTTTTTTCCCATTTTGTCAAATTGATTGAGGTTTGTTGCTGAGTAACTTGCAACATTAGCAAACAACAACAACAAATTCAAAAAGACACAAAAGGAAAATAATGCACTTGAATATTCTGTCTCCAAGTGTTAAGATAAGACCGTTGAACTGAGACAAAACAAACCACTCGATAAATGTTAACTGATTACAAAAGCAATCACTTAATATTTATCTGCTGTTAGTATCACTGGTATTAAATAAATATTATTTTAAACTTTGTGAATTTAATTAAACACTTACTACGCTTGATGTAACGTAAATTAATCCAGGTACTCCTATTATCAATATTATACCGTACACGCCTATCCACGGCATGATAAACAAGCGTTGTTTCTAAATGATTCGAATTGAAAGAATGTTAAAAATTCAAATTAATTTCTGTGAATGAGAAATACTTTAGCGACTCCGATCAAGAGAAATGCTGTTGCTATTAGAGAAGCCATAGCTATGAGTAGAGAAACTATTCCATAGGCTATATATTCTGTTTGAAAAAAGGATAATTAGATAATAAATTGCAAGAATAATAATAAATTGCCACTTTACCATCTTTGTAAAAAGCATAATCAAAGCGATTCATTTGCCGCAAGTGTTTTAACACATAAATGCCAGAACCCAAGTCAATGAACGCATCAACCTGAAAATGTTAAACAAAACATTAAAAGTGAGTCTGGTTGGAATTATTAGATAACTTACTATGCAACATACTGCAGTTAAGATTGTTCCTGTTTGTAAGGAAAATCCACAGCACGAAGTGACGGTGCCCATTGTGGAAAGTGGTTAAAGAAATGAATGCGTTGAACTAACTGGTTGAAATGCCACATATCATATGATGATTTGTTCATAATCATGTGGAAGAGTAAAGTTTAAAACACTGATAATTATGATAAGGCTAAGATAATTGTTTTCAAAATGTCATGTACTGAAAAACTGCACTTTAAATAATTAAATATTAGTAAAACAGTGATTACTAAATCCTAATAGCATATATTGTTATTTAGTAACATTTTATTTACAATGATGGCATTAGAAGAGTTAATTTGGATTAACAAAGTAGCAAAATGATCATACCAGCTAAAGGTCAACGTTGATTTTTAGTTGTTTTATAACATTTAGAATTCAACCACATTTTGCTACTTGGGCATCCGCTTACGAAAACATAATTAAAAATGAATTGTAATGAATACAAAATATCAAAAGAAATCAATCTCCATACACTTATAATGCAAAAAAATTGCTGCCTAAGCACAAAAGATGCCTAAATTAATCTTTCGCTGGCATTAAACAAAAAGCTTTTTCTTCGAAGAAGCCACGAATTGATGTAAACAATATCCCAAACAAAATCTAGAATCAAAACATAGCAAATTAATTGCCCTTCTATTAAATTTCATTCACAATACCACATGTTGATGTCATGGTCTGAAAACAATTATTTTCATTACACTTCATTAAATTTCACTTCTGTTTGCAATTAATACTTACATAACTGGGTTTTAGTTGCCTTATAGTAGGATATTACAAGAGTATAAAAATAAATCTAAAATAAGATGAAAACAATTGATTATATCCTATATATATAGCTTCCACTTAATTACCATTATTATCAAGCAAATGATTGTTGATATAGGCATCCACCTATCAATTTGCTACAACAAAATCATAAAATAAATCCTTACATAACATAAATTCCCTGAAATGTCTCACTCCATCAACAAGAGTAGCAATCATCCAAGGAAGTCCCAAAAGAATGATAATGCAGCTCGAAACCAACCAAGGAAGTACAAAACCTCTCTTTTGCTGTAGAAAATAAACAAAATATCATTTAAAAATCTATTTTCAAATGGGAAAATAATAACAACTCACAGTTGCAATCCCAACAAATAAGAAAATTGATGCAATTATTAGCACAATTGAAAACATTATAACTACGTAGGCGTAATTACTATACACTTAGAAAGCAAATAAAACATCAGTTTCAATGTCTGTAATTCTTGATTTCGCCTTACAAGTTTCGTAGTAATCAAAATCCTTGAATTTCCTCATATTTACAAGTTCGTTTAGAAGAATGGTTCCTTGAATGATGGAGTAGATGGAAAATATCTGAAGCAAAGAAAAAATGTCAACGAGCGAAGCGAAATTTGGTTGTAATTAAACTTACCAGCGAATAAACAGCGATTGAGATATTAATCCCGTTTAAGGTGTCGATACTGAAATTACTCATGTTGTAATAACCGGCACAATTAACGAAACCAAAGATAGACACTCTTTCTGTAATTGCTGACCAATTATCAAATCAGATGGACACACTTATCCAATTGCATGTTACTATTAAAAACAAAGATGGAGACCCGCCTGTGGGATTTCACTTTGTAAAACTGATAAAACTTATCATTTATATCTGTCTTCAAACAAAACAGCTGATAATATTGTGTTGTTATGAAATTCCAGTGGATTTATGAGTCGACAAGTTTGTACGAAATGAATCAATTTTTATTACTACTTTTTTCATTTTTTAATATAAAAAATACACTTTCAATTCTCATCACTCTCGTTAGTTCTGTTTTGAATTATATACAAAAAAGAATGTTTAAAAATTTGAATTTTCACATTTTTCAATTTTCGTATGAAAAAAAGAAAATAAATCACAAAAAGAGGCAATTCCAAATATATATTCCTTATTTAGAAAGTGAAATATTGTCACTGATCGTAATTTGAATATACAAAACTGTCCGCTTACACCTTCAATTAAATAAAATTAAATTAGAAAATAAAAGCATAAAATTTGGAATTGTCCATCATCAATAAATAAAATCAACACTTGAAAATGGAACTCATTTCAAATGCAATAAGTTAAAAATATAGAAGACAAAATTTTCTAACTAGGAACTTGCAAAAAATGGTGAAAATAAAAACATCAAGATTAAATTATTTAATAAATAAAAAGCCCTTTTCGGTTTCCATTTCTTTAGAAATTTGTAGTAAAGATATAAAATTGGTTAGTTCGGTAAATATGGTAAAAACAACATTGACAAATTCAATTTCAAATTATAACTCTGTTATAATCAGTGTTCAATTTTCACATTTTTTGCTTTTCTTGTATTACAGTTATATGAATCAAAAGCATTTACATTTTATAGGCTTAATATTTACGTCTCATATTTTCCAACATAACACTTTTTAGTTTTATACATTAACAGCCATAAATTTCAAGCTAAAACAGAAAAAAAAATTTCTCTATTTCAACTAGTGGAATTGGGGAGGTAAGGTAAGGAAAGGAATGGGATGAAATTTCCTTTTTTCTTTTTTTTAAACAAAAACAATTAAAAACTTTTGATTTGTTTCTTATAATCGAATTTCAAAAAATATAATTATTTTTTGTTCATTAAAAACATTGAGCCATGGGTTTGTATTTTCCTCAGCCAAAACATGAAATTATCTCATTCGCATAAAGGAAATTACCTAATATTGGCCTTTTGAATATCATTTCCACTAAGATATGTTGTTACAAGATATTCCCATCCAAAATCTCATTGTTTAATCTCTTTTCAGTTTTTTAATTTTTCCAATTTTATATATAATAAACAATAAAATGAGACATTTCCATTTTTTGGTTCAGTAGAGCTGTAACCCTTCAGTTTTATGAAAATTGGGAGATAAAAAAATGTTTTAACCATACTTTGGTCCTGTAGCTTTAACTACAAATAAATAAAAAAAGAAATTCAAACATTGCACATCACTATTTCTTTCGAATGGCAGCTTGTCCGGATAAATTTCTGCTACCAGATAAAAGCAGCTAAAATCCTCACCTCCACTTAACCAAAATTTCATTATACAATATATTACTAATATAATAATTTATCATATAGTGCAAAAAGCAAATTCGAAACAAAATGTCAATTGCAATTCGTAAACGTCAACATTTGAACAATTGCAACAATCTGCCATTATACGAAAACACGATCATCATAAAATTCTGAATGTTCTCAATTCATTATATATAAAAAGTCTGCGTTACCAGATTAATGCACTTTGTAAACAAACTAAAAACATAGCATTCGACGCCAATGACTAAATAAAGTTTCTTTAATTCCTTTAAATCCTTCGCCCCTTTGAGCAAATTTCTTAATAAAACCAAAACTAATAAGCATTGCTCCCGGTGCCCAAACACGGCGAGCAAATATCAAAAGTATTCCAATTTGCCATCTATGCGTCTAAATGTAAAAACATGTGCATAGTGCAAACTACTAATATGAAACATTTTTAATTGATCTTCAACCAGGCAAAAATTGTAAACGAAAATAAAGAAACTTGTATACGAGACATTTGCTATGTAACAACCAAACAACTGCTACAGCAGCACAATTTTCAAAAAATTCTCTGTAATGATCACATGAGATTTATATACAATGCTAGATGAGGGCTGACATGATATTCTTTCTTTTTCTTCACTTTTTCAAGCATAAAAAAGTAAAAATTCAAATCAAAGTAGTCCACGATAGTTTTTCGTAAATTAGAATTAGAACCTAAAATGTTGTTTTAAAAGAAAAAAATGTTCAATTCAAGTAGCCTAGACGGTTGTACATAATCAAATGCTTTCTTGACTCGATGTACTGTTTTGATCTAGCGAATGTTGTCCCACGCTCGAGCGGCGAACTGGGATTAAGGTTGGCGGACTTTCGAGTTTCCTAGTCATCCACGGATGACGTTGAATTTCTTCCAAGGAAGGTCTATCTGAGTACTTGTATTGTAGACATTGACGAATTAGATCACGACATTCTAGAAAGAAATCAGACATTTAATCCACGTTTCGGCGGAACTCGGAAAAGTAAATCTACACTTTTTTATTTTCTACAGTTTAGGTTCAAAAATATGTTTAGGTATGCGGTAGTTCACACAACAAGTTGCAATGAACATAACTGATTTATTCAACGCATTTTAACCTATTTATACTATTTTTAACAATTAAGAAGCACATGCACAGGAAATGAAATCAATCGTTTAGGAGGGAAGTAGCCGAGTAAGATTGAAATAATTTTAGTCGACGTTACTTCGACGTTACTTTGCTACTTTTGATTTTCGTGCTCCCGGTCACGTTAGAATATTTGATCAACATTGAAATAACATTAGCTGGTTTTCTGGCAAGGATTCGTGTGAATAATTCAACATTTCCTTCTCGTCTCGAAACTACGCGTGCATGCGCTGGATTTTGATTTTTCCATGTTTAGGTATGCGGTAGTCAAAGTTAAAAACAAGTGAATTTTCTGATAAATGTTTCAACGAATCAATAATTCAATTGGGTTAAGGCAGGGCCGGCCTTAAGTATTCATTGGACCTAACCAAACTCGTTTGGAAGGCCGGTCATTGATATTCACACAATTTGTTGAAAATTTATTCAATTAGCTCACCTTCTGACAGCCGTGTCCGAAACTGGAGATCAGCTTTGACTATTTGCTCATCTCTATCGAACGGTATATCTCCGCAGACCATATCGTACAGCAGGATTCCTAACGACCATATAGTCGCGCTTAAGCCGTAGTAACATTTATGGCGAATCCATTCTGGAGGTGAATATAGTCTTGTTCCTGCAAACACACAAAAGAAAAACCATTGCAAAACATATAAACAATATCTCCAGCTTTAAGAATTATCAAATTACTCCAAAAAAATTTTTCCATTTATTTCCTGTTAATTACCTTGATTTAAAATTAATTTATATTTGTAAATTCATTTTTTTTTTGCAGTGAATTTCGAAATTAGTTCGAACAAGACATCGCTCGTTCCACTTTCCGTCTTATTTCTCAGTAGTCAAAGGCCAGGAAAATTAAACCTAAAACACTCCTTAATTAGAAACCCATATCAGCATCCTTATATTTCCATGATAAGATATCAAGTTATCATTAAGTAACTTTTTTCTAAGTACATTCATTCATACTGAGTAGGAGTGAGCAAACAAGCAAAATTAAGCGTAAACAATCAACACATGTCACATTTATTAGAAAAAATTGTTTAATTTCATCGAAAAAACCAACTTGTGACTCACTGCATAAATTCTTCTTACTTAGCCATACCGGAAAGTTTTTTTTTCGAAACTTTAAACCATTTTCCCCCAATTCGGGGAAATCAACCCACGCAGAATATCGTCGAATTGATTTTGGTTGAAATAATTTCAATTGAAAATTCAACGTTGTCACCATTTGTTTGCACAATCTGCGATTAAACAACACACTCCAAAATGTATTAATTGTTTTATTCCTGCAATCAGGAATTATCAGCATACTTGTGATAAGAGCACAATTATAAGCTCGGTTTCAACATTTCTCGAAGAAAAAAAAAAGCCGGGCGACTTCGCTTAACTACTCTGGTACCTGTTACATAATCGTTATCAGCAGAATATAAAAAACATTTGAAATGTTTCAGTCTGGCACTGAATTTTATGGAATTAAAACACATTTCAAACTGATTCAGCTGTCTGAGCAATAAAACTCACAACATAACCTTATTCCATCCATATTCGAATAAGGTTAGTAAACAAATTATGCATATTTTCATATTACTTGCACATTATGCAACCAACCTGAAGCCCATATGCATTTCATTGTCATTTTTTTATAGTCAAACAATACACATTTAATCAGAAGCAGCAAACATTAGCATGGTAATAAAATGTTGAAGCAAACTTCCCTTTCAATTGATAATTCCCTTTTTTCTTCACTTGACTGCTATGCAAGGCCCATGACCTTCAATTCAGGCCATAGGCCCTTTTGCTGCAACTTTTATCCTCAAAGATCAAATTCCTGAGTTAAAATTTTCCATTCATTAGCAATGGGGAAAAAAATTCAATTAAATTGAAATCAAAACTCAATTCACAAGTAGAAAACTTTTCATAATTTCAGCCATTTTTATGACATGTTAAAAATAAGTCATCCATTTTTTAACACTCATCTATGTATGCCATGGCAACAGCATTTAACCCCATTTCAATTTCATCATTTGAAAAAACATCATTTTTGAAAAAATAAAAAAATCCAAACAAGTTCTCCAATTACTTGAAATTCTCCTTAAAAACAAATTGGTTGATATCATTTTTCCTTCCTATATAATACGAGGAAAGTAGTGGCCAATTCTAAGGGATGTGAATGAGGAAGTTGATAAGCAAACTAACCTTATGTTTGATTCTATTCAGCAGCTGGATCAATACCTTTTAAATGTCAGTATTAAGGTGTGGGTTATTTTAATTTAGCACAGGTAGTTTGTGTTCGATTTCATTCTCCATTTCTGTGCATTCTTTCTCTATGGGTTTTTGTTTTCCCTTTGGCTTGCATCATTCGGTTATGAAAGCGAAAAGAAAAACAAAACTCGATGGCCTGTGTTGCAATTTGGAGATTGCGACAACAGTTTTCCCCGATCGAGGTACTCGGAAATTAATTTAGCAAATTTGAAACATTATAACAGAATTAAACGTATTCGATTCGAGGTCTCGTAGATCCGGAATCGAGTACGTAGTTTCTCGTTACAACGAACCCAAAGGACCAGAAAAAAACTTGATTACACCGAATTGAGAAAAACGTAAAAACCAGACCGTAAAGTAAATTACGGTGTCGTTTTTACGAAAAGTTAGCGCTAACCTTAGATTAAAGGATAAACTAAGATTAACGCTCAACTGACCCGGGTAAAAAAGTTGTATTAAATTCTATAGACCTTTAATGTAATTCAATGGCATTAAGCCTAATTCTACAGTAATCTATAAAATTTTTTTACCTGTGGAGGTTCGTGCAATCGGTACATCCCACCCTTAAACGCCAAATCTCGTTTCAATCACAAGACAAATTATTCAATCAATTCGTAATTCGAGCCTTAACCCACCCACGGTTTACTCAACCCTTCATCGATTTTCCCATGCCACTGATCAATAAACATTTGACTCGCTCGAATCGGGTCATTGTCCATCGCCGGACTTTCTTACTTACCTCATTTCCCACAGAACATTATGCAATCATTTCGATCGACCTGATTGCCGATCATCTGGCGCATTTCCAGCGCACCAGATAAACAGTTTAATCCGATTAATCGAAATGATTGTTCAGTTTTCCTTCAGTTTAAAGCTTGTTTACATCATTTTCAACAGCAATGTAATAAAGATGATAGTTACCATCAAAGTCTCTGTAGAGGGACTCCTTCAGGTAGGTCCCGGAGCCGAAGTCGATGAGTTTGAGCGCGTGCGACTTCGGGTCGACCAAAATGTTCTCGTCCTTTATGTCTCTGTGGATGACTCCCATCTTGTGGCATTGTATCACAGTGTCCACGACTTGGCGGAAGAACGCACGCGCCAACGACTCCTCCAGAATCCCCTTCTCGCTGATGTAGTCGAAGAGGTCCTTGACCGGTTCCGGGCGCTCCATTACCAGAATGAAGGCTTCGGGTCGCTCGAACCAATCGATCAGTTTGATCACGCCGGACACCGGCGACAGTTTACGGAGGAGGCAGATCTCCAGGGGCACTCTCTTGTTGTCCAGCTGCAAGAAAGCAAAATTCGGGCGTTGAATAAGAGAAAAATACAAAAGTTTCAACACAAACGCGACACACACATTTCACATTTTTCATTTTTTTTTTTTTTTTTTTTTTTTTTTTTTTTTTTTTTTTTTTTTTTTTTTTCATTTTTCATTTTTTTCACATTTTTTTGGCTCTATTGCCATAATTGGCGATTGTTTGATATAATTGGCAATTTTGGCGCCACGAGGAGTACCGGGAACGACCGCCAGAGCAGACTGGGATCTCTCACAGCCAATAATCACTCATGCACTCAGGCGCCATAGGATCCCACAGTACATCGCTTGCCAAAAGCTCTCTTGCCAACAGCTTTTTCCATGTTTCACGTCGCCAAGGTTAATAATCAATTTCACGTGGCACGTTTTAACGTGCGAGAAATCTCTCGAATTGCGACGAAAAACAAGAAAAGCTCAAACGATTGAAATTTTAATTTTTCCATCAAAAATAAACAAAAACAATGATTCATTGACAGGAAAATGGCGCCCATTAATGTTGAGTCATTACACGACCCCGCTTCATTCACCTTTTTGTGCGCGTACTTGAAAACGAATTTTCATTCAACGATATTCAAAACCCCCCGTGATCAGATGAAAAAAAAAAGACCAGTTATTCCACTCTGAGAGGATAAATTAAAAGCCGAGCGCCAAAATCCGTTCACGTGAGAAAGTCTGCAGCTAGACATTCCCGCACTGGCATTTCGCCTTACGTAACCGTACCCGACAGATTGTTGGTACAGAAAATTGCCCACGTGTAGTTATCATGAGTAATCGGCATCACGAGGCGTCATGTGGCTAAATTATTTTTATTTTTTACATTTTTTTTAAATTTTTTCTTTCGTCATTTTCCACGTTTTCGCCATTTCCCGCCAATTTTTTCTTATTGTTTACCTTCGGGGTTGAAACTACTTAACAATTCAATTTGAGAATAAATCAAACAGTCTGTGTTATTCTTTCCAAATTATTGTTATTAATGTCTGTCGCGTCATGCGGCCAGACGACACCGGCGCCATTGCTATTTATTCCACACGTTGTTACAAACTGATGCCTAATAATACTCGCATTCTTCATTATACCCTCAGAAAACCCTTTTTTAGATTTTTTTTCTATTCTTACATCCAAAAAAAAATTTTTTTTTTTAAATAAATTTTTTTAAATTTAAATTTTTAAAAATCGCATAACTCATCGAATTTCACCCTTTACGGAGCACCGTGAGCCTTGGAGGGACCATATTGTGACCTCATTAAGGCATAAAAAATGTAAATAAACAAAACGAGAAACGATTTCCGCGATTATTTTAAGTTCACGATAAGTTGCGCGTGTTTTAAATAGAAAAGTTATTTATATAATATTTGATATATATAAATAAATAATATTCAAGCAAACAGTTTCGGTTTAATGATTGGTTGGCGACTCCCAACACCCCCTTGAAGCAATTTCCACATTCCACAGTGCATGTGACCTAAAAATGTTTGTGCTGAAAAGGTCATCACACTATGTTTGTTTTGATTGTGCAATTGGGAGAAATATATTTTTTGTCGAATGTAAATATTTCGCATTTTTTGCATTTTTGGGAGTGGGGGGAAATTTGGGGAATTTTGGATTTTTTTTGTAAAAATTTTTGCGCGGTTTTGGTTCTGGTTTCAATGTTTGGCTCGAATTTGTGTATTGTTTGTAACTAAAGTCAAATACCACGGCAAACTGTAGACAAGGTTTGTAATTAGATCATTGGCGCTGGCGCAAGCAGTTTTATTTGACTCGTTTCGTTTTACCAAACAAACATTTTTTCTCGTGTTTTGTGTTACCAAATTGAGCGTTTGGCGCCAAACTTTACCCGCGGTTTACGCTTTTCCCTCCAAAACCAAAACCCGCGCGCAATAACATGAAAAACACAAACCGTTTGCTCGATTTTGTAAAACAAAATTGAAAAATGAAAAATTTTTTTTAAAAACACGACATTTTTAGATTTCAGTTACGAAAACAATAAAAAAAATGAAAAATTTGAAAACTCACCGTTCCCCAGTCCGTAATCTTTTCTTTAATAATATGCTTGATAGCCACCTATGAAAAAAGGGGAAAAAATAAATATTTGATAAGCAAAAACAAACAAAAATGCTTTTTACCTGTAATTTGTCTCGGATCCGGATTCCCGCGAAAACCGTTCCGAACCCCCCTTTTCCCAACACGTGTCCAAGTTTGTATTGTTTTTCAAACGGAACAGATTGTTCGTGGTGAACTGCAAATGCAAAAGCACACTGATCAACTACAAAGGCCATCGTCGAGTTCGAGTCGAACAAAAACACCACGTGGTGAACACAATCCGTTTCTAGATCGCTTTTAACGCTCTAACCTGGCATCTCTTTGAAAATCCGTACGGGAATTTTTCGGCTCAACATCTGTGCTCGATTCCTGCCGCGAAATAGTCCGAATTCGCTTCACAGCAATGAAAACTCAAATTCTTCTACGATATCCGATTCCACGGAACTAACTGTATCACTGGAAAAACAGCGCGCACAACTAAAATGAAAACGGATGATGCGGTCTCAAAAAACACTCACAATTCGCCCACCAGACATGTAATCATACGCATGGCCAAACATTAGCAATAAAACACGCTTTTTCTTTGCAAATCTATTGCTTTGTGTTTGAAATTACCCAATTTAGTTGTCTTAATTGATTTGTTTATTTATAATTGCAATTAAAAATCGCCCGGTTTAAATAACTGGTAAACTATTTTTCGTGCGCGCAGGGTTATAATGTCTGGCGCATTGGTGACGCGGCGGTTCAGTCATTTCCTCGTAGTGGAAACACAGTGGAAATCCCTAGTAGTGAAAGACGTGCCAGCCAATGGGATTCAATCGATAGAATCGAACCAATGAGAGAAATAGAACGTGCGTCACACGCCAACGTACAGTGACACAGTATACTAGAGAGAGGCAACGTTCACGAGTGCAAAGCCTCGTTCTGCGCATGTGCGCGGCTCCTCACAGTTCCAGCCGAAAACCGATCGTTTGAAATAAAATTTTTCATCCAAAATACACAGAAATTAATAAATATTCATAACCGCGCCTCCAAAATCCTTTTCCCCCCCATTTTCTCCTCGCAAAATCGAAACAGAGACTCACGTGTCGCGTCGGTCACCTTACATCGTCGGTCACGCCGAACGCAACACCTTTCAAGGCATCGGCAATAACAATGGGAAAAATGGCGGGAAAGCACGTTGCGTTGCGCGTTTTGAAAACAAACCTTGAAATTTGGCGTCCATTCGGCGCTGCTGCAATGTGCCACTTGCACAATGCAGTTGCAAAAGGTCAGAGGCAGATTTTCGCTCACTTAACGTTCTTTTTATTGCAATTACCAGAATCAGTGGTTAAACAAACAAACAAAAAATGCGAAAAAAGCAATAAAATTTCATTTAGTATTTACACAAAATTTAAATATCAAACGTTTTAATACGATTACGAAATAATTAAGATAAAAAATTATCAATTAATAATAATAAATATAATAAAAAAAACACCTACACAGTTCATTCACAAATTTGTAAAAAAAGTAAATAAATTAAATTTTCCCTGACGTCACACAAATGGTGAGTGCACGTAAACATCGCAGCGTAATTGTTGCACGTGGAGAAGGCTGTACCGTACGCCCCCGCAAAACAGGATCCAATTCTTTTTTTTTATATTTTTTTATTCATCATTGACATAATGCATAATAGTACAGGATACAATATTCAATTGAATATTATCCACGTGGAGAAATTATTTATAGTTTAATATCGAAGCTGTTTTTAATTTTTTTTTTTTTTAAATTTTTTTTTTAAATTTTTTTGTTTGAATATTTATGTTTGATTAAACTTTGTACGGTGTTAACTGTGGCTAAACGACCCTTGTACCGTAATAAAGTGTAAATTCTTCGTGTGGAATATTTTCAATGAATTTGATCCATTTTACGACTTTTTTTTATTAAATTTCTAAAAATGTTATCGTAGATTGATTCTCCGCCATTTTTGTGTAAAATTAGAATTTCGGTTTACTATTTATATCCATTAAATTCGCTTTGTTTACGTTCAAATTAAAAATAAATAGAAATTTAAATTTCTTTTCAAAATTTAAATTAATTTCCACCAACTTCGCTAAATAAACAAAAAAGTGTAAAATTAAAATTACTTTCCCATTCTTACAACCAAAAGTCAATATTTACCAATTAAATCAATAAATCCAATTCGAAAAATTTTTTTTTTTTAAATTCTTTATTCAAAACTTCTATACAAATAATTTCTTATAAGGAAAGAAGTTTGTATAGAGATAAATTGACGTCACATATCCTCTGATGTCACCATTTCACCGAACAATTTACCTGCCGATGACGCATGGATTTTTTGTTTATTTTTATTTAATTTCTCGATTGCGTTTGTGCCATCTAGCGCCGACAATAGACGATGAATCAAGATCATGAGTTTCGAGTCACGAGCTTGGTTACGTACAAACACGTGCAGTTATTAATGCAATTTGAATGAGTGAAGTGAAAATGCGAAATAAATTTCAAATATTTCTTTAATTCTTTGGGTGTAACAGGAAGTTTAGGAATGTGAATTTCTTGATCATTTCTATCGGGATGTTCTGCATTCTTTGCCCAATTTCAGGTGTTCACAGGGGCTTGGCGACCGGCGGGGAGGGCCAGGAAGCGCGAGGCAGCTGGCCGTGCGCCATGTCGGCGGGGCCGTGCGTGAGTGACGTCACGAGGTGTTAATTGTTTGTTGTTGCGTGCGCGCGTCGTGTTCTGGGTGTACTCGCTTTTTTTTTTATTTTTTGCGTGTATTTTTTTGAAAATTGTTTTCTTTGATGTTTAAGGTCATGTTTGAAGCCAAAACATTTCGTAATTTGTTGTTTGTTTTGACTGAAATGTAAGTTGTTTGTGGTTGTGATGAAACCGAAATTTGCGCGTATTGCGCGTGAATTGAACTCGTGTTTACGCGGTTTGGAAATGTAAATATTGCGTTTCCATGGTGATGGAAAATTTTGTTTTTTTTGATTTTTTTCAAGAAAAAAATTTTGAAATTTTTTCCTCTGGGATCGAGTTGTTGTAAATAAAAAAGATAAACAGTTTATGTGGGTTCTGAGAAGGATTTTATGATGAAAATTGTTCTAGTTAAGATACTGAAATAAAAGTAAAGTGATTCCTCGAAGTACCGTGTAAACAAACTAGGAAAGTAAGTAGTTGTTAAAGGGAAAGTGATGGTTCGTTTGTGAATGTGTTATTAGCCTTTGGTGGTGTCAATTACCCTGTAGGTTAAGGGTATGGTGAAATTCGATAGAGTTTGTACGAGATTTCACAAGATTTTCAGTGAATTGCGGTTTTTGGACGAATTTAAAAGATTTTTTATAGATTTTGAGATTTATGAAGGATTTTTGGAGATTTAGACAGATTATGAAGGTTATGTAGGATTTTTGAAGTTTATTTCAGATATTGAAATTTATTTCGGATTTTCAGGATTTAAAATATTTTCTTTACTTGGAAATTCCCAGATTTACTTCAAATTGCAGAGATTCACACACCCAACTGCATTCCAAACATTGCACTTAGGTCCTCGAGTGTCTTAACCCTTCACTGCCCTTTGCGAACTCCAACTTTCACGAACATTCTAAAACAAGAAAAGTAAAAAAATCATTTCAGTCTAATCAAAGATTAACTTTTCTCAATCTTTTAATAGAAAAGGGTTAAAAAAGCGCAAATTCTCCATGTTTTGCATGCCACTGCACAGTGACATGCCAAGAGGAGTCAACAACCATACAATCGCACCAATCAGCGCCATATGCCGCAACCTGTAATTCAAACATTGTATCCATATCAAAGGAAAAAAGATTTCTTAAACATATTTTCAAAATTATACATCTCGGATTCGAATGAATAGAAAAATAAAATTTCTCCACGAAACGATTTTGGATAAAACTGTTTGTAGAATTTTTTTTAAAAATTTGTACAATTTCCAAGAAAAGTCATCTGAGATGATTTCTGGAAAGTTTGAATTTGAACTTAAAAATTTGGTCGTGTAATAGAAATTTTGCACATGCGCAGTAATCTTTTTGCTTCGTTTTGTTGAAAAATGGGGAGTAATTGGAAACAGATCGATATTTTGGATTTACCGTTAGAAATTGATGTTTTATATAACATCATAGACCATTATAAAGACCTACGGTCATGTTTAAACCATGAACGTGGAAGACAAGACCGAGATTCGGTTAAATCCCGAGTACCAAGCGCTGAATTTAATTTCAAAGTAAAAAAAACTGAATTTAGGGACTTTTGACCAAATTTCTAAATATCGTATAAAACTCGCATAAATCTCGCATAATCAGCGATTAGTGAATCAAGTCCATTGATGAGTCGAGCAACTTGACCTTCTGGTTGCGTGGGAATGAGGGGACATTGTGGGTTTTAGATATACATTACCAACATCTGATCAATCGAGTGGTCGAACCCCATGACCAGAGTGGCTCAGCAGGTGACCGACTCGGTGACAATGCACCCGATTCATTGAAAAATATTTCTCAATGCTGAGTAAACGATTAACTAGGACTTCTCACGCTAATTCTTATCGCGTTATTTGAGATTTCCTCATTAATTTTCGCAAACTTTGCTCGATGATAACGAAACTGCACTTTGTGCAATCAACCCATAGCCTGCTAACACAGTCCTGTATCGAATGTCTTTTTTTTTTTTAATTGAGGACTGTCAATGTCATTTTGAATGGATTTATAGAGTATGGGGTTTCCCGTTATTTAATTTTTTTTTTTTTGATTTTTTTTTTTTTTTTGGAAAATTTTTTTGTTGAATTTTTTGAAATGTTGGTAAAAGTCTTTGGAGTGGAAAAATGTTGTTTTATTGGTTTTTATCACCTTTTTAAAAGGGTCTTAAAGTTAATTTTTTTTTTAAATGTATCATGCAACAGTGGTAAGGAACGTTAAGTTGATTTATCTTTGATCATTATATCATACCATATGCTTTTACCACTCAAATTAAATGTAACAGAAATTGGATGAAACTGCAGTTTTTGTTTTAAAGAAATTGCATCTTTTCATTTATTTCTCTTTTTTGCATCAAATATGCAATTTTTACCCCTTTTATGCACTGAAAACTGCATTTTCCCTCTTTTCCCCCTTACTTGCAGCAAAACTGGAATTCCCCTCACTTATCCACAGCAAAAACAACAACTTCCTCCTTTTTTACACGAAGAACTACAATTTTCCCCTTTTTTCCACCATTAACTCTTTTTTCCACCTAAAACTGCAACTTCCTCCTTTTTTGCACCAAAAACTACAACTTCCTTATTTTCATTCAAAACTACAATTCCCCTTCCCCCCATCTTTTACCCTCTTTTACACACCCAACTTTCCCCTCATTTCCCCCCAAAAACTACCAAACCCCCACATTTTAACCTTTTTCTGCTCATCAAACTTAAATTTCTCAACCAATTTCCATCACCCCCGCCTTCAACCCTCTTCGACAAACCTCCAAACAAGCAAAACACGGCCCACACTTCCTTCCTAATCCTTCCCTCCCACAAAACACCCAAACACTCGTCAACGACAACGTAGGTGTTAACTCGTAATTAAACCCGACTTCTGTTTTGTGTCGCCTAACTCGCGCGCGTGCAGCGAAACCGATCTAAAAATAACTGATCCGTTTACTACTTTACAATTCCCTCGTCCAGTTCGTTACAATTAGTAATAGTATACTGGAAAATTATAAAAATTCCTTCACGGCAAGCCGTCATGTTTCCACATCACTTAGAAAACTCCGGTTACTCATCACGTAACACTAAGAACGAAATTTTTCACATTTTTCGCAACAAAGTCAGCGAAAATCGCATTTTAGCTGTGAATTATATGGAAATCACGTGACCGCATAACAAACATAAAAAATACGGTAATTGTATCCGTTATACCGAATTTGGACTTTTTAACGTGATTTATGAGTGGTAAAGTTTGACGTTATCAAATCTAAATACTTTAACCTTTGATTTTTAAAAAAAATTAAAAAAAAAAAAAAATTCGATTTTAACAAGAATGGTGCATTACGGTAACAAAACTCCACCTACCGTCGAATTCTAGAATTTTTTCAATTTTTTTTTTTCAAATTTAAAAAAAAAAATTGAGAAATTCATTTCCTCAATCCTCAACACGCGCGAGTCAGTTGGGACTTTTGTTTACGTTGAAATTCAATTCCTGGAGTTTGGTCAGTTAAATTTAGTTGTAGTTGGTTTACATTTAACTATTTCGGTGCATTTTAAGTGATAAATTGTTGCAGAGGAGCTATTCTTGAAAATCAATCACCCAATGGAAAACTCCATAAATTCATCGCATTTTTTATCGCAGATCTTCGCATATCAGCGTTAGATCTGCGATAAAGTATCCACAGATCTCATCTCTTATTTTTAGTTCATTTCACTTAATTTAATTAAAATTTTAATCAAAATTTCAATTAAAATTAAAGTTTTTTGACTTGATTTTTTATGGATAAAATTCAAGTACCTCATCAAGCAGATTACATCACAGTCTAAAGTTTCACACTTTTTTCCTCTTCATATCAAATTGACTCTAAAAGCGGGAAATAAATATTAAAAACAGTGTTTTATAAGTAAAAATCATTTGAAACTAAACCTTTTTAGCAACTCCAAATAATAGATTCTTCACATCCAGAAATGTCATTGAGCCATCACAAACCTAAAAGAATTAAAATCAATTAACTTCAAAACTCTCAAGATATCATTTTATTACATCACCACTCGAAATCCATCAGTATTCACTCACTAAACTCGTGGGACATGATAGCACGGACGTGGGAGAAACCTTCTTTCATTGTATTTTATATATTTTTATCTAAATTTTACATATTTCAAGAAATTTCACAAGAGGAACAAATTTGATTCAATTATTGTGACCTGACAGATGAAATACAATTTTTTTTTTTATTTCATCTTTTTTTTTTTTTGGTTTTTCATTTGGCGTGCCCAAGCTGGCACCAAGTGTCATCATAACCCCAACCAACATTGTCGTCGCGCTGACAGCCACCAAATGGCACCCAAAAGACTATAAGTGGATGTGAACCATCTGGGCTGTGACGAAAAGCAAAAGTGATGAGAGATTTGCAGAGTTGCCATTTCCCATTGATAATATCGCAGAATTTTTTACTCAATTAAAACAGATATAATAAATATTCAAAATACAAACCTAATTTCCGCGCAACTCGCATTCATAGGATTTAACTAAACTTTGGAATAAGAAATTTCCCGTACTTCGTAACAAACTTTTTTTTCTCGATATTTTGACATTGATCTTACCTTTCGTTCCACCACGCAACCATGTGTGAGACTTAATTATATCTGTCAAAATTTAGTTTTGTGTAAATATTTTGAATTGTGTAAACTTATTGTTATTGTGACAGGTCGCGTATGGCCTCTTAAACGATACCTTGCCTTGCCACCACGCAACAACAAAATTCAATCCTATCATAAAATAAAATTGACATTACAAAATCTTAAAATAACCACTAATTAATTAACTATTACTTTCACAGATCCGCTTCTCGATTACCAAAACCTGTTAAATGCAATTAATGAAGATATTAATTAAAAAGCACATGATAACACATTTCTATTATATTTTTCCCAATCATACATGCTATAAAGCATATAAATCAGTCACATACAATACTGCAATTTCTTTTCTACAAATATAATTTTGCTTATTATGTTCACATTGTTTTAAAGCATACACAGATCCCCCCCCCATTACAACCAGGAGTAAAACCATATGCAATAAAGCAAGTACTTTTACAATTACACATTGTTACATTGCTTCACTAAGTGAACAATACGGTATCAACCTCTTTTAATGCCAATACATCTTGTTTCTATGTTGCTAAACAAAATGAAACAAACAGAGTATTCAAACAAATTAATCTCAATTGTCACCATCATTGTCACTTTGTTGAGTATTATTGCAAGAAAAAAACCAGCCTCCAACTATATTGTACCCAAATAATATTTTTGATATGTGGGATGGGATTGCTAATTGAATGGGACCTCCATAAGAAGAGAAATTAAAAATGTTGGAGGTGATTGGGTGGAAAAATGAGAATCTTCCCTTTGTTGAAACGCTTTTGCGCCGGCGTTTCCTCGGCTTCATTTATTGCATTAAAATGTACAAATAACCAGTTGGACCGAGCGAACGCCGGCGCTGAAACTGAGTATTAGTAAATATTTTTTGTTAATTACTGAGAACGTGACAATGCAGTATTATTATATGGGTTACAAGTCGTCTCGATAGTATTGTGCATACATTATTTCTACATGATATTGGACGAGAAACACAAGCAATAAACAATTTTGTATTAAGTAGCCACAAACTATATAATGACCGATAGTAAAAAACTCGATTACAATATGTTTTGTTCGATACATAAATTATTCGATTGTCATTGTTAGTGTCCGATTACACAGTAACATTGTACTCCCACACCTTAAGCTAAACTGTTTTCCATTTGGTTAACGAATAATCTCGGACAGAATTATATAATGGATTAAATAGTTAAATATTTGACGTCAAACAAAAATGACTATCACATGTTGTAGAATCGGTTAAAAACAAGTTTGTAAACAAATGACAATAATAATGAATAATAAATTAAATACAACATGCACACTGCAAAGCACCTTTCACCGTACACGAAGCCATTTTCAAATTGAAATAAAATCAATTTTGTATTTCGGATGGAAATTTGAGTAAAATTTAAGCAGAATTCGATTAATTGCATATTTGTATGAATTTTCTGGCTCGTTCCACGTTTTGGCTACGATTCGACTAACAATTTGAGATATTTGAAGCACATTTGATAGCGGGTTAAAAAGTTTTTGGATTTGACAACGCGATACTACTTTCACACGTAAATTTTGTTTCGAAATGGCTGACATTTTACCGGTTAAAACAAAGACAAAACATCGTTTGTCATAGCAAGACTAAATCAATGATAAGAACTAACACAGAGTACATTTTGAGAACGTTTTGTCCTCGTCATTACGTAGTCGTCAAACTATTGCTGTTCGGTACAGTGGAGTTAATACTGATGTGAATGTCACTTCGGAAATCTTGAATTCGCTTCGCCGACTGCTCGGGCTTGAGATACATTAACGACGGAAGAGGGTTTGGTTCTTGGAATGGAACGGGAAGCAACATGGTCGACGGGAGCATCGAGCTGAGATGCATCCCCGATTGCACGAAAGACGAAAAGTGATCGTTTGGAAGCAGCAGCATGGACTGCGAGGTTGGCGCCGGTTGCATCGATTTGATCGTCGGACTAGTGGGCGCGCGACCCATCTTCTTGACCATCTCGTCCAAGTCACTGGCCGCGCCGGTCGAGTCGAGCAGCGACATTTTGTTCTCTTCTCTGCTCTGCGTGTCGATTTCGCGCGTCTGCTGCGACGCGTCGGTCACGAGTCCCGTCAACATGAGTATCGTGTCTCTGTCTTTGCCGTTCTCCCACAATTCCTGCACCCATTCGCTGGTCGCGTGGAGCGACGTGAGGCCGTAGCATTTCGAGAGACCCGTCGAACGCAGGAGGAAGTCCGCGACGCTTTCCAGGTCGTCGGGACTCATCGGTTCGGGAGAGTACCAAATGTCACTGTCGGGGCTCCAGTTCGGGTTGGGGTGCTGGAATAACTGGTCTTGATCCGGGTGCAGTTTCGAGAGGTATTTCTTGAGGGCGGCCAACGGGCAATGGTTTCCCGAGCTTCCGTACAAGCGGAGCCCGTTGTCGTTGTTTTGGTTTTCACTATAAAAGCAGTAGAATTCGCTCTTGTCAGGATCAGCGTTCAGTTTCAAGGAATGTATCGATGGATTTTGACCACAAAATATTCCTAGAAAAAGGATTAGGTCAAACCAAACTTTGTGTAGTAAGCCCTCGGGATTATCCGTCGTTAGAAACAGCGACGTGTGGATTTTCAACAGATCTTCGGTCGTTATGATTTGAGATTCGGTTTCCTGCAAAAATAGAAAAATACAATGTCAATTCCTTTGAATAAACAAACTTTATTTAACCAACTTACCAGGGAACTGGGAGTTTTACTCATTTTGGCAGGAATTTGTTTCTTCTCCCCACTTATTTCGTCGTACCGACGCTTTTTCACGAAGCTTTGCAATATGTCATTACTGCCTTTAAACTCGACATCGTTGACTATGTTGACCGGATTGCTACACGACGACAGATGTTTTTCGAGAGCGGATCGAATCCCATCCAGAGTTGCCCTGAAATTATGAACAATGAGTGAAATAAGGCAATTTTTCACCAAACCCACTCACCATTTATACTCCACGCCATACTCTTCGCTCACATCTTGGTAATATTGGCCCAGAAGATCATTCAACTCTGTTTTTGCAAATTTCTCAAACTCCGTCGACAAGTTTTTCTCCTGAAGCCATTCTGTCAACAAATGATTAAAATTATTAACTTTTTCTGAATCCGCAATAATAAAAATGTGTCACTTTGAGTTACGAGAAGCGACTCGCTTGTCTCTCTCGGTTAAATGAAATACAGACAGTTACTTAAAAGATGAATTGCACAATTGATCGAGACAAAGTTGTAGCAATTCTTTGTTTTTAAAAATATAATGTCTAAAAATATTTACTTCAAAAGTCTCGTGTGTCGAGCAAAAAGACTCGACATCTTCTCGCGTCTCGTGCAAAAACAAACCGTCATTCCTAGCGAGAGTACTCGATTAGGTTGACGGTTTTTCTTTTTCTCTGGTTGTTTTAGCCATGGCTTTCTATCTTTTTCTTTCTTTGAGGCCTTATTATGTTTCTTTGGTTATTTATACATATAAAGTTTTCCATTAAAATTTAATATTTTCTTGCAAAACTCATCAAATCGTGGCGGAAATAACTTTGATAATTAATTATCCGGAATGAACCAATAGAATTGTAGTTCGGTCTATTTTTTACCAACAATTTCTCTTAAACCTTTCAATTGGAATCACGAAGCGTATACTTTCCGTGGGCGTGAACTTAATTCGTCGCCGTTTCCTGGCAATTTTTCACTCGGATCATCCAGGCCCAACAACCATAATATTGAAAACAAAATTCTGCTGTCACATTTCAGCCATTAGTCAACTTGAAATCCATTTTTGCAAAAAGAAGATTCAAAGCAACAAAACCACCATTTTATTATTACCTTTAAAGAGCATGACTGCTTCTGGTACCGAAACCCGAGCGCTGTTTTCTTCATTGTCGCATTGTTCATTCATCCACGAACTTCGATCGGTAATTTTTGCACTGAATTCAATAATTTCAGACAATAAATCACATTTTTGTTTGCAAATATTTCAATACCTGTTACAGCTGGTTGCTTGTATATCATAATTAGGTTTGAATTCCTGAGATGCCTTTTGATGCCACAGAGATCCATCTGAACCTGAAGTAATAGAGTTCCTGGAAAGATATTTCAAAAAGTAAGGAAGAAAAAAAAAATAAAAAAAACAAAAAAAAAAATCAAATTTTCAATTTCCAATAACAATTAATTACTGTAACAATTGGTATTATTAAATTTTGAATTTCAAGAGTTTTAATTCTTAAAATATAAAAATAAAAAAAAATAATAAAATGAGGAGAAAATACAAAAATTAATTTGCAAAAGCAAATATTTAAAATTCATGAATTTCAAATTAATTTTTGTACTCATTTCGATGCTACTAAATAATTTTCAAGTGATAATTTTATATTATCTCCAGGTTGGAAAATGTTACTCCTCCATCGACCTGACAATCAATAATTCAATTGAATTAGCAAATAAATCCTGCATGGTGATGCAGAGCTGTTTTCCCCTTTCTTCTCTAACAAGCTTTGCGAGCAGTTTCGTTAACATAAAAGTTCATTTATCGCTTTGCCCAACCAAATTATGTTAATATACCCTCTTTATTTTTATGCTCTTTGCTTTTATTACATCTTATTTCATGCCAATCATGATATTTTTATTTTACTTTAATTTTATATTATTGAATTTACAATTTTGAAAAAACTCAGTCAAAACTCATTATTATGTTTTTCTATTCAATGGTGACATGAAATAAAATTCAATGCTGGATTTTTACATTTAGGTAATTAATTTTATGGAAATTCGCTCCGAATTTGGTTTATCGAGCGAACGGATGACCAGTGTTAAATTTTATTGTCAAATATTAAATTGGTCTGGTGTTCGTAGCTGGGCTCGTAAATGTTTACGCATTCTGAGAGAAAAAAATTAAATATACATTTTTGTAAACTTCATTTTTGATGAAATGTAATATCAGATTTTTCCAGAAATTTAAAAAATCTCAAAAATCGTCTTCGACCGACTTTCGCCGAATGAAATAATCATTTCACGAATCCAGCTACTGAAAAGTTAAAAATTAAATTAAATTTCGATTTGACCATAAAATTTATTTACTCACCTATCTGTTCACCTAAAACATTGTTTTCATACCATATAATTGGTATTAATACTTAGATGAGAAAGAAAAATTAAATTCTCATTGTCAGTTTCTTATTTGTTACCTTCTGACACAAAAGTAACAAACAGAATTAAGAAAACAAACAGACTCCCTTGTGGGAATATTACCATGTTAATCAGCATCACGCATCAAGCCGCATTCTAGTAATAAAATTGCCTGGCGACATTTAAAATAACACCGAAATCCAGTCGCATGCAACCAGACAAGTGATATTGCCAGTAAAACTCGCAATATCAATCTCCACTGCACTGTAACGACTAAAATCGAAAATTTTAAAATTTTCTCATTTTCTATTTTACTCTTTTACTAAATTAACATAAATCATATTCAGAAAATGTATTCATTATACAAATACATTTTCTCACATACAAAATATGCAAATAACCTCAGACAACTTTGAAGACCCCAAGGGACTTGTTTTCCATCGGTTTTTTGTACCAAAAAAGGAAGCGAATAAAATAACTCAATCGTCGAGCATTCGAGTAGGAATTACCATACGGCGTAAGTAAATCCCACTCGACGTCCTATTATACAATTATAATAATAATTTAAATTCAAGCTAACAAGACATTGTTGTTTCAAGTTTCAAACTTCAATCAACAATATTCTTTTCTTAATAATTGTTGGTAAAACTTACCTTCGACCTTCAAATCTCGTTACAACAAACTCCAAGAAAAAACCTCGGTTATAATGAAATTATTTCGTTGTAACGAGGTTGCAAAAAAGTGGATTTTCCAAAAATTTTATCGAACTTTACTTTTGTAAATTTCACTTTTTTGCGGGGTTGTGGATGGTTTTGTGGATTTTAAGTCGCAAAACCATTCGCAGATAGGAAACGTCGTTGATAGCACTAATCAACGGTTCCATTGTATTAGTGGTAGCCGTGATAATCCACGGAGCGTTGCCGAAACCCGGATCCGCGAGCGAAATGAAACCTCGTTCGGGATTAAGCGACTTAAGTTGTTTCGGTTTAAAATTAAAATCAATTTCGGCGGTTCCGAGTTCCGGCAAATGCCCCGCGACAGGCGAGCGATCCGTTTCTGATTTACCTGTTATTACACTCTCGACAAGACTGTTCCTTTTGCAGTAAGTGTAGAATGAATTCCCGGTCGTTGAAGAAGCCGCCTCTGATTCGGTAGTGGTTCCACAGTTGTTTCGTGGCTACGTCGAGGGTGTCTAGATTTGCTATCGACGACAACGACGACGAAGATACGTGGCTCAGCGAAGACGAACTGCAACTGGTTTGCAAAGCATTCTCGGCAGACATCAACGAGAACTGAAAAAATGTTGAAAATCAAATTTATTAAAAAATATTTTCAGAGACATAAATAGAATAAAATGAAAAGACGCAGATCGCCAGTTCCAATCGATAATCGGATCAGAAAATCAGTCGAATCTCCATCCCTTGATCCGCTGAAATGCATTTCGGGAGTAAATTTTCCATTTTATTTGCCCGCAAGCGAACAAACAAGAGCCTGAAAATTACATAAAAATTAATAGAATTCCTTAATCGAAATCAATACAAAGCGCACAATTCTCCGGAATGTTTGCCGAAAAAGGAGAAAAACGATGCACCTCAAATTGATCAAAGAATCAGAAAATTAAAAACGCATCTCCTCTTTAACCCGTTACCAGGCAACCACCATTTCTCCCTTTTTCACTATATTTTCATCAACACGTTTTATTGAAACTCGATTTCAGTACACAAAGACAATCCTTACCATCGAAAGGGAGAGAGCATTTTTCTCGGGGAGTGGGTGATGGTGCGAGAGGCCGTTCTGCAGGGAAGGCGACGTCGACGACGTCGGCTGCGGCGGGGGAGGCGGCGGCGGCGGCAGCGAGTTGTCGAATTCGGCCGGCTTGTTCAGCTGTCCAGTGAGGCTCCTGTAGGCGATGCGTTTCTTCTCGGGCAAGCCTGCGTTAATCACCATGGTTTTCATTAATCTTCCGAGGCGGTTCTCGCCGGCTGCTTGGCACTTAAACCAAGCATCGCTGAAACGAAAAAGGCATCGTCAACATGATGAAAACGCAGTCCGCTTTAAACCATGCGTCAGCGGTCAGTTTCAACGAGGGCCATCTAGTGGTCAAAAGTGGACTTAATACCAAAATTCATTTTTTAGAAAAAAGAATTTTTCTTATTAAAAAAAAATTGTTTTTTTCGTTTATTTTTTTTTTTGATTTTTAAATTAAAAAATGAGATGATTTGATTTCAAATTTCCCGCGAGTTGTTTTCGGCGAGTGTCACAAGATGGCGTGTCAGTCGATCGTATTGACCTTTGATCGAATCGTATTGTGTCGAGTGATGTAACGCGATTGCATGCGTAAAGCGTAATTTATTCGGAGTAATTTTCAACGTTTTGACGAGCATTTCATTCCAAACTCGGTTTGTTCCTTGTAGCATGTAAACCGAGTTATATTTCCATTTCCTGATTGATGAAATCAATAAATTTGAAAGGTCAAAGCGTGCCTCAAATGAATTTCTATTTATTTCCGATCTGCATCGCAAAAAATCGCATTTTCACTCGTAATTACACAATTCGCCCATTCCCGATGTCCACATTCATCGAATCGATAAAGCTCAATGAACTCTTTGAATTACAACTACCAAAGCAATTGCCATAAAAGGAATGAGAATAAAAATTGAAAAAAAATACATTATTGAATATTTTTTAAATATTTTTCCTCCTATATAATTTAAAATTGAAACCGAGCAATTTTTATGACATATGATTAGAAGTTAATGTTTCCAATGGCCTCAAATTACAATTCCATTTGAGAGAAAAAAATATTTTGCCAGTCGATACATTTACTGCATATTCATAAATCATTTTAGAATCCACTGTTATTATCAACCGACTGACAAATCATCGTTCAACATAGAAGCAATTTGCTTAAATAAAAACATTTGGCTGGTAGCAGTGGTGGAAAGCAAGAGTTATTTGTTTGCTTGCCAAAAACAAACTCCACCAATTTATCTACATTTTTCTCCTTCTAATTTCACATTTTATATCTTTTTCATCGATAATTACTTTTTTTTCTCTCCTAAGGTCAGTGCTAACCGAGGAACCAAATAGGATGCCGTATTGAGTTTGCGGAGAACAAAACTTATGTCTTATAACTTATGAATTCCATCTGATTTTACCGTATCAAAATATGCATTGACTTTCCTTTCGGTTTTTCTTATTAAATCATCACGCTATGTATAATGAAATGTCTTTGGTAAATAACGCAAAAAATAGAATAATCAGAGAAACGGATCAATAATCACAGCACGTTGTATACAGCCTATGGCAAATCAACGCTTACAGCAAATTGTCCACACTCCTGTTATACCATTGGAATGAAGTGGGGGGGTGTTATGCATATCCTAAATTAGCATCTTTTAGCTTAGCGTCTTACCATATTTCATCGATTCTATGACGTTCCCAAATTGGGGGTGCGTCTAAGATTCGATGCACCTAACAATGGTAATTAGCTTTTTTTCCATTTTTGTAGTTCTAAAAATTAAAGTGCGTCTTAGAATCGATGAAATACGGTAAGTAGTGACGGAACACTAGATACTAAAGGTATTCTTACGAACTTTCGGAGATACCCGTACCCGTTTCACCCAGGTAACAAAAATTCTATAGATTACTGTAGAATTAGGCCTAATGCCATTGAATTACATTAAAGGTCTATAGAATTCAATAGAACGTTTTTACCTGGGCACCTTTATTTATGATAAATGATTTCTCATTTGAACGAGCCATGTGTTCGTACCGTGTAATAAGAGGTGAGACCATTGACATTCGATTCAAGAATGTGCTACTTGGGAATTTTCATTACACTCGGTTGAAACTCAGTTGGTGAATTGAGTTGTTCAAACCGAGCATGAATCTTCGTAAAAGGCACGGATGAGATCCAAACTCCCACGTGAACAGGATATAACTTTATAATCCAGTCGACTCAAGCTGCTGGATTCCATTTGGCCGATTTAAAGAAAGATCTAGGTCCGTTAAGCGCTCTGAGAAATCTCAGTTTACCTACCTACATCAGATCTGATCAGGGGAGATTTAGTCGACAAGTTAGTTATAGTCCATTATTTGCAAACTTAGCAATTGCTATAAAACAAAAAAAGAAATTTAACTTCCTGCCACATTCAAATGATTTACAAAAACAAAATAAAAAACAAATTCCTCCAATTGTTAGCAACTGGTAGTACCATAGTACGTAAAAGTTTTAAGTACCGGACAGCCCTGTTTCCTTGTGCCCTTGTGAGGGCACAACCATTTTTGTGTGATTATAATACCAATACTATATCTTTAATCCCAATCACTTGATCACTGAAAAAGTAGTTTTCCTTTCACATAACCATCTGACAGATCTAGCCATGCAAATTCTCAACACTATCTCAAGCAACTGACAGGTACTACTAGTTGTTGTCATATTGGGCTATCAACACTAACTTCACATCTGATTAATCAATAAGTCCTGATTTTATATCCTCTCACATAACAAAGATTAACCCAGTAAATTTTTTCACCTGAAATCATCAGTGAATTGATTTTTGAAGCAATTACCCTAAATTCAGAAAACTTTATTCCTCGATGGTATCGAACCGGTCACATGTCCGAGCAAGTTCAACGCTTATCTTAAGCCTATCAGTTCATCCACATCAACTTAGCCTCACTTGAAATACTTCACATTTAATAATGGGAATTAAATTTTAGTGTTCGACATGTTCTTTTGGACTCTACCGTTTCTATGCGTTCGACAACTCTTCGGGACCATTTTCTTTTTGGCTCCTGTTATTGTTACTCTAAAGTCCGTGCGCTGGTAAATTGAGAGGAAAGGTGCACGATCTGATTGGTTGGCAATTTAACACAAGCGTTGTTACATAGCAGTAACAATGCAGTAACCAATCAGATTGCGCAGTTTTCCTCTCAATTTACCAGCGCACGGACTTTAGTTTTGATTGTATGTTTCCACTTTTGTTTTGTGTGTGGAGTTGGACTCAGTTTTCTAACATTTCATTATTATTTTTTTACCTTGTAATAATTCATGGGTACACTATCATATGTTTTGCGTGCAGACCATTGCACTGTATTATAGCCAATAGCAATCAAAAGATTCTATTTTAAGCAAACATGCATTCAGAAAGTAAAGAATATTCAATATATTAAGTACTGCAGAGGACCAAGTAAGCACTGCAGTCAAATTCAATGTTATTCTCATGATGAGTTCCACTTATATTTATCTCAAGTGCTAATAAGTTATGTAAAGTTCTATTGCCCCATACTTGCTCTGAAGACTTGCTCTAAAAAGCCGAAGACACACTCCGGTGACTCGTGATGTACATGGAGGGCTAGAAATGGGACAGAATGTACTCGAAAGCCGTTCTGACTCATTAGATTAGTTACCACACCAATTTAGAAATTTACTTTATCTATATATAGTAATTAAAATTTGGCGTTCACCGGCTTCCGATATAGCGCGACGAGTTCTCCGTGTCGTAATATTTTCCATTTCAAGCCCAGCTCTCCATGAAAAAAGTATAAAAATGGAAGGATAAGTGAAAAGTCCATATAAGATTTCCTACCCTAAGGTCTAAGATTGTCTCCACTCGCTTACCTCTCAGCCTTTTTATACCTTTTTCATTAAGAGCATGCGAGCACAAACTGATTCAATTAGAACACTTTGATCTCGTATAATGACTTACTTTGTCTTCCATCGTTTAAGCGTTATTATATAGATTTTTATCTATAGTATAAAGTTGTTATTGTGACAGGTCGCATATGGCCATTGTAGCTGCTGGCGATCTTAAGCAATACGCTAAAATTTATAAACCTAATGGGAATTCTTTCACACATTCCAAGACCGAACTGAATTTTCAATCAATTAAACCCGTAAAAAAAATTTCAATTTTTCATCCAAGTGATTTTTTTAAAAAAAAACTAGAAAAAAACATGTGATCAAATAACTTTTTCCCCAGTCTACTCATTTGAGGGGTTGAGTGGATGTGGAAAAAAAATCATTCCACTTGTGCAGACTAGTTTCACTTTGAGATGTCAAGGTCATGACGGGAGAGCATGACGAATCGCAGTCAAAATCCTGGAAAGAAATCGATTAGCTGGCGGCGTCAAATCCCGAAATGCAAAACCAGAAGCACCAGTTTCTTCCCTCCCTCTATTGAGAAAATTTTTTTATGCTGCTTTTATTTTTTTTCCATTCTTTACATCTATCAGTGTCGATTGAATCCTGAATAACTGGAACCAGTCAACCTTTTTTAAAGGTAGATCGGCATCAATTCTGATAAAATGGCGGCTTAAACGGTTTCCAGAATTTTTGAAAATAATCTTAATGCTCAAATGGTTTGAATTAAATATTCAAGATGGCGGATGACTGTCTATAATTAAGTTATAGAAGGTTTGATAATTTAATTTTCACAGCTTTTCATTTTAAAAATTGGTATTCAGCCCAAATAACTTAATTCTAACGTTTGTGCAACTTAATTTTTTAAATATAATAATAAAGTGGGGTGTCTAGACATTTTTCCTAAAACTATGGTCAAAAGTGAAGTTATGTTGTAATTTTTTTTCTTCTTTTTTTTCTCATTTTTTTACCAAATGGAAAAATCTGGATATGTCCAGACGTGTAATTTCCACATGATCAACTATAACTCGAATAAAAGCAGTCGTAAAACATCCAGACAGTGTCTTATGAGGGTTGATTTGCCATACCTGTTCATCAGACACTTCCTGTTTGATGTAATCAACTCATTCTTATTATAGTGTACTTTTCGACGATTTTACCGCACGGATTTCGCTAATTCTCGTCGTTCGACTCGAAAACCACATCAGAAACGTCTACTTATTATTACATGGATTTCGTTTTGTATTGAGAAAATGATACTAAAAATGAAATTTTCCACCATCTTGAATTGAAATCGAACCGCCGGAACGAGTATATTCGAGTTTGCGGCGAGCGTTCGAACATTATAGTTATAAAACTGTTTTGATAATGAGATTGAAATGGTGATCTTTTATTTAGTATAATTCATACGGTTTGTTTTCGTTTCTTCAATCCCAACTTTTATTAATATCCCAATGTGTTTGCTTTTAATTTTCAATTTTGTTTGGTCAGTCAAATAAAAGAGCAAAGTAATTTTAACACGTGTTCTTAATGGAACTCGGAACAGATGCAAAACAAATTAAAATACACTCTTAAGAGTACAAGGGAAAAAATTACTAATTTCTAACTGAATTTCTTTGTAATTGAATAGAAAAAAAATGAGTGTAATTTAATTGAAAATCCTATTAAAAAGTTTCCTGCAAAATAAATTCTCTTTATACTTAATTTTGGTTGAAGAAAAAAAGATTTTACAAGAATAAATATCGCAATTCATTATGAAAAATATAGCAGGGATTCAAATGTGTTGTGTGCACTCTTTTGTGTAACTCGGAGGGGGATGCAGTTTCAGATTATGAGTGACGCCATCCCACATCTGGTTGGCTTCACCAGACTGGTTCAAAAGTATTGAGCATTTTTTTTCTTTTTCACCCCCCTACTTACCACCCCCCCTTGTCATATTTGAATCTTTCCAGTTTCCATCAAACAAATCACATTTACTGCGATTTAAAAACCAACTCCAAATAGAACTCCGTAGATTTTTCACATTTTTATATTTAAAACAAGAAATTAAATGAGAAAAAGAAAATTTTCTTCGATATCTCGAGTGAAAAAAATGGAAATAAACCAATTTGATTAATTTCCAATGCAAATTGGGTCTCCGATAACTCATTTACCCATCACATTTCGACCTTTGTTGTCACCGCTGCACAAATTTCTTTTTATTTATTTACTTTTTCAAACATACATGACTTTCGCAAGATTATAATCTGCTGTTCAGACATATTTGGAAAGCTTATGCATCTTACTCACCTTAAAATAACCGCATATTTTGCAACACATCTTATAACAAAAACAAAAAATATAAAAATTTTTTTAAAAAAATTTAAAAAAATTTAATTTGATCATGGGAAAAATGCAAAGAAAGAAAATATTTTAGTGGGAAATTTTTTAAGAGTGGTTTAACCCGTCGATTATTCATTTCTGATTGTAATCTCCATGGCAACAGCCTAATTATAAGGCGAAATAAGCCCAGACACAAATAATCGATGAAGCTCAAGACGATTTACAATTTTTTCTTCTTTTTCTCTGTGTGTGTGTGCTGTTTCTTTGCCAAATCACGTTTCTTTAGTAATTACAGGTTCAAGATATTTTTTTCTCTCTATTTTTGCAATGTGCAAAGGAATGATGATTTTAAAAAGATGCAAAAATGTTTTCAATATTATTGCTAACTTCACATGTGTTGATAATTATGCAGTTATAGCAACTTGCAATTTAATTGCTCGGCATAAATCAATACAATGCTAATAAACAAGTGGGTTTACATTTGATGAATGGGGTTGTTTAAATAAAAAATGTGGTAATAAAATTTGTCCGAGATATATATCATTAATTTCCTCGGTTAATTTGATATTTGGAAAAAATTTACAATTTTAAATTAGATTTTTTGCAAATAGCGAACGTACGTTTACTAAAAGTGATTGAAGCAAACAATAATTGCTTTATTTTAACTATAATATATTAAAACTCGGATTCGAATTCTGTTGCTAATAACCCCGAGTGCAAGAATCGACATGATCGAATAAAAAAAGTTATTGATTTTTCAACATCCCGCTGAAATTACTGGGAAAGAAAATTTTTAAATCTAAGTGCTTTAATTTTGTGTTTTTCAATTTGTTTTTTTTTTTGGTTTCTGTGGGTAGGAGATTTTTTTTTTTTTTTTTTTTTTAGTGAGTTATTCGAGGTATTGTGATGTGTTGTCTGGTTGTTTGTTGTTGGTGTCAGTGGATGGGATTTTAAGAGGTGTTTGGGAATTTTTTTTTTTTTTTTTTTTTTTTTTTTTTTGTGGTTTGTGTTTTTGTTTTGTTTTATTTTTGGAGATTGTTTTGAAAATTATGTGAAATTGACTTTTGGAAGTGAATTTCTCATAATTTTCAAGACCATTTGACCAAAAAATATTGAAAATTATGTGAAATTTAAGCAATTTCCATACACTTTTTCAATATTTTTTAGTTATTTGTGTAATAAATCATTTTTGCACATCAATTTCCAATACCTTTTCCTTATTCAACAATAAATCAACCCAAATTCCCTTCAAACTCCACAAACATTATCAATCACATCACACCACTAACCCAAAAATCCCAAACCCCAAAAATCAAAAAAAAAAAAAAAAAAAAAATTCCAAAAACCCCCAAATCAACATTCCAATTCCATAAAACAACTCCTCTCATTCGATAACCCCAAAAAATAAAAATTCATCACTCGAGGTATGTAAAAGACAGAGCAAAAAAAAAAAAAAAAAAAAAAAAAAAAAAAAAAAAAAAAATAAAAAAAAAAAAAAAAAAAAAAAAAAAAAAAAAAAAAAATTAAACAAAAACCGAGATTCAGAAATTAAAAAAAAAAATGCTTGGCAAATGCATGTATTCATGCAGCTTTTTTCCCCACCCCACTACTTACTTCCCTAGGCTCTCATTGATTTTTCTTGTTTGCACGCATAGGCGTCACCCCATTTCTTTTTATGGAGTCTAAATTATCATCATTTCACCGGTTCTTCATTTCGAGTGCAGTTGCCTTGATTTTTTTTTTTAACTAACACAAAGCAACCAATATGTAAATTTCCATACAGATATTACCGCATACGCTTGTTACCCCTTTCAGACTAAACGGCAAATCAATAGATTCTATGGATTAAAAAAAAATGATTTAAAATCGTAAAAAAAATTTAAAAAAAATTATAAAACCGATTTATACGTTTCCCGAATTTTCTCTAATTTTCTGCACAAAAAAATGAAGAACCTGTAAAAACTTTAAAAAAAATTTAAATTCCAATTTGGAAAATTAGAAGAATAATCAGGCATAATTTATGCCCCTTCATACATTTGACGTAACACTTACGTAACGTTGGAAAACAACAAATTGTAATCCATAAAAATCAAATCCCCACCCTCCATCATCGAAATCAAACAGAAGATAGAGGAAGAAAAAAAAAACTCACCTGTAATTTGGCTTCCTGCTGTTAGGTGCAAGATAAAAAGGAGCATCTGAACTGAGCATCGGTCGCGGTCTCTTTGCCATGTACAATTTATAGATGGCTACGGGATCTCGGTCCGGTTGTTCGGGTATGGCGTATACGCGCGGTCGAAATGGTTTCGATTGTCCGTTTAGATATTCGAGATATTCAGCACCGGATTCCAATCTGGCCAGTAGAATATCCCCCCAGCGTAGATGTCGATGTACTTTCATCCCCCGCAATCCAAAATAGACCCAGTTGTTAAACCAAACCGTGTTGAGCAAGGCATCTGGGCACCCGGTTCCCAACTGGCCCGTCAAATATAACACTTCCACTTCTTCGTTGGTTATGGGCTGCGCTCTGTTCGGGTGGTTGCCGCGGCCTTCTCGCTTCAGTTGTCGTTGTTTGGCGGCTAGAGCGTCGCGTGTGCGGGGAAAGTCGCGAACATTGCCGGAGAAGATGGCGTGGCCGTAGTCGTGTTTTCGGAAATATCGATCGACGCTGCCCAAGATGCCGCGCAATGTGCCCGGTTCAAAATCTTCACCGTTTTTCTTTTTAACGCTAAATTTCAAAATTACCAAAAAATAAAAAAATTTCATTTTATAAATATTAAAAAAAAAAAAAATTATTTTCTCTCTTTTTTTTAGTTTTTTTAAATTTTTAAATATAAATTAAAAAAAAAAAAAAAAAAATTGATTTATTATCCATAATTTCAAGTTTTTGATTAATTTGTAATTATTAACGCGCTTAACCAATACGAAATCGGCTGAGAATTCGTGACCAATGAGAAACGATATTACATCGCTCGCCATAACCGATAAAAAATAGGAATGGGACAAAAAATGGCCTTACCTTGAAATAAAACTGGCTAAATATGGATCTAATTCGTGCGGTGGAATATCCTGAACGGATCGTTTTTCATTATTTGCACGTAAAAACGACTTGACTAATTCGAGATCGAAACGAGTTTTGCGAATCGTGTTCAAATTGTCCTGCGAGTCACGTGGTGTCCATTGGTCGTCTGCTTGACCCTCCGAATGATATCGCCCACGGCGTCGTCGCAGACCCAGACCGCTAACTCCAGCCAGGGCATCGGCTACACTGACCGACATCACTGAATTCGACCGCAATCGTATCTAAAAATGAAAAAAATTGAAAAAAAAATTAATTAATTAAAATCGATTTTCGATACCACCACACCATCCTCCGAAAAAAAAGAGAAAAAAACATTTTTTACGACCAAAACAAACATTCGGTGTTTTACAATTAAAAAAAAGATACAATAATAATCCGACATTTTAACCCACTGCAGCCACCATTATCCGAAAAACAAAAGCGATTTTAATTTCCACCATTTGTAAATTGGAGAAAAAGAAAGTGTGTAACAGGAATTTGAGTTTTTGTAAGAAAAAAAAAATGCCGACCACTCGAAAAAAGGGAAAAGTGTGAAATAAAATAAAAGAAACCTTGACATTTTAGCCGAGCAAACGCATCGGTAAAAATCGTACCTTAAAACGCGGCTTGGGAAATGTATCGGTCGGCCGGGCGTTTTTGTAGAAAAGCGAAATCCATCGTCCGTCCCAAACTGAAATCAAGTCCAGTGAGTAATGTGACCAGTCGCCGCACTGACCGCCTTTTCTCCAGCGCTTTGTTTACATTACGTCACGCCGGTGACAGATGGCCCTGGCCGGCCACTCGTCCGCACGCCGGGCTGGCGAATCGGAGCTGCTCGGCTCGCCGGGTCCCCTACTTTGTCTCCCACGTCGGCGGGGGCGGCGAGTGACCCCGGATGACCCGCGGTTCGTCGATTGGGCCGAGCGAGCGCGCGAGAGGAACACTCGGGTGTATGGCAGTCGTTAGGCTTAAATTGACAAAGAAGAAGCGGCACCGGTCGTCGGCATTTTCATCGTCTTGTCTACTATCGTTTGCGCGCAGAAAAAGAGAAGGAGAACGAAACGGTCCATCCGACTGCAGTTGTCAGTCACGTGCAGCTGCTGATGGTCAAACTCGGATCTGCAGACGGGACGAGACTGGACAGAGCTCGGGACGGCGATCGACGCATCCCCAGAGCGGGGGTCGGCCTTGTTTTTCTCCCAATGTTTCGTACACTTGAACCCGCGAGTGTAATCCTCGAATCAGTGGTTCGGATTAAGCATCGGGATCAAACCGATCGTCGAAGGAGGCGACCAAATCTGGATCAAGCGGATAGCAAAGTGTCCCGGGCAGTAAAGTCGATCGAAACAGCCGAGTGGGCCGAGGGGGTGCAATCTGTGCTGCGCGCTGCTCAGGGTTATTAACGATCCGTCATTAGGCATAAAAGAATTACGTGTTGTGTGAATTCGCGTGTGCATTTTTTCCAGCAAATTTAAAAGCTGATGGCGTCAGGGCGCTGAGCAGCGAATGATTGGTGGTTCTACACCAGAAAAAGAAGTGCCGATCCAACGAGCAAAGGGTTAGTCTTTTTTTTATCTATTTATTTTCTTTTTTTTTAAATATTTATTTACTTTTTTTTTCATTTTTTTTTCGCAGGAGGCCATTTTTTACAGTTTTTCAAAGTTTTTCACCACACTTTTTCTCTCGTTTCTCCCATTTTATTTTTAGGGTTTGTTTACGCGAAAATAGATTAAGCAATGATGTATAAATAACGTCGTATAACAACTGTACTATGACTAATTTGAGAGGAATTTTTGGCAATAAAAATTGTACACGTGATTTGGGACGAAAACGGTATAAAAAGTTTTTCATCTTTTTTTAACGGATTTATTTTGGAGAATGAAATGAAACTTGATTTACAACTTATCAAGTGTTTGCACTTCACTTTTTTACCAATTTTATTATCCGTTGGAAAAAATATTCAAATATTTTTATACATTTTTCTAATGAATGAATTTAATAAAAAGTTTGATAAACACGTTCAATTCACGTCCATCACACCATTAAACACGAAAACGACGAGAAAAAAATACCGACCGGTCCTGTCACGCCATCTAGGAGTGGAGTTTGAAAGGAGAAAGGATTGAGTTTGGAAGAGTTGGACCCGAAATTCTTTTGGAAAAACGAGATTGAGGCTACTTCAAGTCCCCGGGTGAGTAATTGAGTAATTAAGTGCTTGTTGGTATTCAATTTCTTTCTAATAGACTTTGGAGAATTGTTTGCGATACTTGAACGAGAGAAACCGTGAGCGAATACTTTTTGAATGAAAAAAATTTAACTAAACTTTGGAATAAGAAAGTTCTCGTATTTGTAACAAAGTGAAGTAATAAAAAATTTATAAAACAAAAGTATTTTTCCTTTTTTTAAAATCGTGATTTTTTCTTCGGCTTTTTTGGTAATGCCTAATTGGCCGTTCGATAAGAACTTGACCTTGTACCCAACTTTTAAAATAATTCTTCCTTTTTGAATTGAAATTTAGAAAAATTTACCATCAAATTAAATTTATTGTAAATTACCTGAAAATTTACAAGAAATTTAATTATTGTCAATTTGTCATTGTTACATTAAAATTAATCATTAAGTTTGAATATAATCAAATGAGATTCTCAGAAGGATTTGAATTTTGTTTGTTTTGATGTAATTAATTTTAATTAAGAGGAAGTGTGACAGGAAACAAAGTAGGTTTATCCGGCTCTAGTCAAAGTTTAGACTTAAATGTGAAATGTGCCAACGCTAAGCGTCAACTATGAAGTTCGTAACGCTGTCTCTGTTTGTACTGTTCAAAGTGTGTTCGGCCGTTATTTCCATCGAAAATAACAAATATAAAGGAATCGTCGTCGGGATCCACAACTCGGTCGAGGAAGATCCGAGGATTATCGATAACTTAAAGGTAAAAGTTCTTTTGGGTTTTACAAATGCCATTTTCTTTGTATCGTTTTATGTAAAGGAGTTGTTCACGTCTGGGTCACAAGTTCTCTACAAAATGTCGCGAAATCGTTCGTATTTCGACGACATCGTCATCGTCGTACCTGCAAACTGGTCGCAGAAACCAGAATACGTGACGACCATCGGTGGAAATCGCTTTTCCGTCGCTGATTTTCGCGTCGATCAGCCCAACCCGTTGTACGGGAACATTCCTTATACGTTACAAGCCGACTCTTGCGGTAAATCGGGGGAGTACGTACACCTCACGCCGGAATTCGTTACGGAACTGAATGGAAATACCATGAAATCGTTCGGCGATCCCGGTAAGAAGTAAATTTCATTTCTTACCAACAACGGGTTGAAAAATCTTTTCTTTGAATCAGGAAAAACGTTAGTTCACGAATGGGCTCATTATCGGTACGGGGTGTTCGACGAATATGCCGATGTTTACGACGAACAGACGGCTCCGTTCTACTACGACGCTGATAATAATGTAAATAAAATCAGAGAGTTAGTTGCGATTCTAATAGGGGAACGTTAATGTATCGATAGATCAGAGCGACTGGTTGTTCGGAAAACGTCCCCGGATGGCTGTCGGACGAAGGACAGCCTTGTAGACTCGGACCCGACGGATTGCCAAACGATAATTGTGAATTTATTCCCGATTTTGATGCGGATGGACGGTCGTCGCTCATGTACATGCATTATTTGCCGACCGTCAGTTAATTAGAAATGTTAATTATTCTAGTTTTGTTGTAAAAGTTTTCGGTTAGGTCGAGGGGTTTTGTGACGATACCGAAGGATTGGAGCACAATTCTGCAGCTCCAAGTAAACACAACGTTGTGTGTGGAGGGAAGTCGACGTGGGAAGTTGTGTCCCATCATCCCGATTTCATCAACGACATGTAAGCTGTCGATTCTTGTATTATTTGTTTACAAAATCGTAATATAATGTCGAAAAGAAATTGCAAACTTCCTTTCGACATTATAACTACGTTCACTTGCTCGCAAAATGTGAAAACGTCTCGGCACGACTGATTACGTAAAATGTTCGAACGTTGTAACATTTCACGTTAAAGATAGTCGTAATATTCTTAAAATTTTATGACCATGTGAACAGTGTATGTAATGTTGTGCTCACGACACTGAAAAGATGCAAATGGTCAGTTTGGTACACTGCCGTTGTCTATAAAGTTAAGCCTAACATTATTTAGCAATCCACCACGTTCGGATTTGAACCCAAAACCAAAATTTCGTGTTTTACAACCGATCAAACAAGACGGTGGATACTTTGTACTCGTTTTGGACGTTTCCGGAAGCATGTCGGTAAGCCCACGAGTCGGTTTCGCGGCAAATTCGGGCTTCGCTGCTCGGCATTCCAGTTCATTTATCGCTCGACCGAACTGGAATATCTCGAGTTCGATATCCCGTATTTGCCACCGAGCCGGTAAATGGTTTTATCGAAACGTTAACGGTGCGATCAACTTAGGGAAGAAGAATCGCAATGTTGCACCGCGCCGCTACACGATTCATACAAAGCCAAATCCCCGACAAAAGTCACCTGGCAATCGTAACGTTCAGCTCCGTACCGAGAATCCTATCCGATTTGATGGAAGTAACTCCGGAAACCAGACAACTTCTCGCTGACAGCGTACCGCCAGAAGACGACGGGGGAAACACGGCCATCGGACAAGGCGTACAACTCGCTCTAAAAGTAAAAAAAAAAAAATTTAAAAAAAAAATTTAAAAAAAAAATTAAAAAAAAAAAAATTAAGCAATCGTCTAAAACTATTTTTAAAGGTATTATCGGATAAAGGAGCCACGGACGGAGGAGTCATAATCCTAATCAGCGACGGAGAGGAAAATGTATCTCCGAACGTGGTCGACGTTTTACCAGAAATTTTGGTACAACGAGCGACAAAGAGAAAATTTATTTCTTATTTTAATTTTGTATCTCTTTAAGCGCTCTCGAGTGAAGATAAACACGATTGCTTTCGGCAACCAAGCTTCCCATCACCTCGAAAAGTTGGTTCGATTGACCGGCGGTCAGGGATTCTTCTTTTCAGACGACGACATTTCCCGGAACCAAGTCGCGACCCTCCAAGCAGCATTTTTCGCAGCCGTTTCGACGCAAGCCGACGTCGAATTACAACCGGTGGAGCTCAACAACCAGATATTCGAAGTCCCTCCTGGGTCCGAACGGAGGGGCAAAATAGTAGTCGACGACGCCATTGGAAAAAACACGCAATTCGTCTTCACGGCCGAAGAACCGTCGCAGTTGGAATTGGCCCTGAAATCACCAAAGAAAAGGATTCACAACAACAAAACGAAATCTTACGTTCCCGACAGTGGAGCCGGTGCCGTGTCGTTCGTGATCCCGATGGCAGAGGCAAGAAAAGAAATTTGACGGATTCGTCAAAATCTCACCATTTTAATCCTTCTTCAGGTTGGAAAATGGGAATACAGAATCAAAAACAATTTCTTCGCGCCCCAGGTCGTCGGTGTGTCGGTCATATCCGAGCCTAAAGACATCAAAAAACAGCCAATCAGAATCAAGGCGTGGATAAGTGACGTTCAGTTTAACTACACGCACGATGCGAGCGAAGCAAAAGTAAATAAAACTCTCGCTACAATCGTCGTAACGCGTCGTAAAAATTATATTTCCAGATTTTTGCAGAAGTTAAAAAGAAATACACACCGATCCTCGGAGCCACGGTCGTGGCGTTGGTCGAAAGGCCTTTCGGCGACCACATCGAGGTCGAATTGCAGGACAACGGCGTTGGCGCCGATATAACGAGAAACGACGGGATTTATTCGGCGTATTTCACGCAATTCAAGGGAAGTGGACGGTATTCGGTTTCGGCGCGAGTCATCAACGATGGTAACGCTCGAGTTCGGGTGAAGAAGGTAGGGAAACCGAAGAAAGGAGCGTTGATCATAACGAGATTGAAACCTGATGCAGGTAGAAATGGAATTTTGTTAGTTTTTAGTTTGGGCTGTTTAGAATGATGGCCGATGGGAGGGTTCATTATTTTTTGTGCTACGAGGGAGCCAGTTGACTAGATCGTGTTTTGAAACCGGAATAGCGCCGTAACTGCTCACTTCCGGTAGCTCAAACTTGCTCATTTGGATCCCTTACGGCCATTATTCTAAACAAACTCCTTTAGTTTCTTTATGGTTGTTTATTTAGAAGTGTTGCCTTCGACAAATAAGTTCGATCCCGACGAGTACGAGGTCGAACCCGACGTTGCCGACCATAGTTTTGTCGAATCGGTCGTCAATGATTTCGAACGGAGTTTACTGGCCGGTGCATTCATGTTGAATGTAATGTAATCTGAAATTATATATTTCTTTTTTTAACGATTGAGTTGTTACAGGGGTGGAAAGAGGAAGACCTGATCCCACCAAACAGGTAAAACATAAAGAAATTTCAAACTGAATTTCAATTTACCATTAATTAGGGTCACCGATTTGCAAGTCGAAATCACAACCGAGCGATGCGTCAATATAACGTGGACGTCAGCTGGAGACGACATGGACACTGGAATCGGTACGAAATATATTTTTAAAATCTCTAAACAAATAACTCACTTTTTGGGGCAGCCAACAAGACCGAGCTTCGCTGCCACAGTCGAATCGAAGACGTGTACTCGAATTTCAAAAATGGCTATCTGATTACCGAAACCGACCTAACAAACGGTACTTTGACGCCGGTGCGGGGCGGCGAGCTGCACTCGGTCGTCGTCTGCTTGGATCGAATTTCCCGTGAAAATTTAACTCGCGACACCGTTTACTTTGCGCTGCGAAACTACGACGACTCGCAGAACGTCGGCAGTACCTCGAACGTGGCGAAAGCTCACTTTTTCTCGCTCCAAGTCACCAAAAAGAAGTTGCCGAAGAGTCAGCTCACTTTGTTCGTGGTCGCTGGAATCGTGGGTGGTTTGGTGCTGGCCGTTCTTGGTTTGGCCGTCATTCGAATAATACGGAAACACCAGTTACAGGAAAAGGAATTCAAGAAAACATGAAAATTTTAACTCCATTTTATATGTATTCACACGTGTACTATATATAAATATGTAATTTTCACTTTTACTCACGAATTTTCGATTAAATATCGAGTTACGCCTAAATTTCTTGTTTTTCTAAGAGAAAACCAAAAAGCGTCTGCTCCAGAAGCCGCAAAACCAAAATAGAATTTCCAACTAAACTTCCCGTTCATCCTATTGGCTGAAACACTATGACACCAAATTACTCCCCTTTCAACCCTAAAAATGCACGAACAACACGTCAACAAGACAAAACCTAAAAACGACGCAACAAAACAAACAAAAATTCAATTTACTTCACAAAAAAGAAATAAAAAAAAAAAAATCAAATTTCCCCACATCCCGAAATTAATAAAACATGAAAAAAAATCAAGATCGAAATCTTTTTTCACGTCAGATGGCGTCTGTTAACCCCGGAGAGCTCGCGAATCGATAAAGGGCGCGCCCTGCCAATGACTGCGTTTGGCTTTCCTGCATCGCATAATAAATGGGAGAAGCGCATGTACTCTGAACGATATCAGATGAGTGAAACGCGAGAAATTGTCGATGCAGGTGACTGGTAAATATGCTATTGACAGTTATCAAAATCAGCAGTCCAACTTGGGTGTGGATCTTGGTCGTGTGCCCCTGGGGACTGAGCATGGAAAAAGGTAAACAAGTCGCGTCAAATTCCATTTTAATTTCATTTTAATTTCATTTTAATTTCATTTTGATCAATTAATTAATTCCAGACTCGAATTTGACGCAAGTTAACAAGAATGTTGAGCACTCGGTCCACGACGAAGCGCTGGTTAAGTTGGACAAACTCTTGTCGCTGTTGCAGGACTTGGAAAACGAAGAGCGAATACGAAACTATAACAACTCCGGGCCAAGTAAGGTTTTGTTGGTTGTGGTATTTGTGGAATGTGTGGAATTTGAGGGGAATTTGTTACAGTGCAAGCTGCCGATCAGATTGTTTCGACGTTTGTACAACTAATGGCAGAGCTGTGCTATTTACTCCATCCATTCGAATCACGCAAACAAGGGCCTATACATTTGATTTACGTGCCTGAATTCACTCCATACGAGCCTATAGATCATTTTGGGTGTAACTCATTAGTAAGTATCTTGCTAAGTGTTATTAATTATGCAAAGGTGACTTCCCCCCACTCGAGTTACTATTGGATTTCCGTATTCGGTCAATAGCTTTTCGGGTCAAATGTTGCTCGTAATCCCAAGTAGCACAAAATGGTCGAAACGTCCATTTTTGGTTGAATAATTTTAATTGAAATTAATCAATGTTTATTTGACGTTGATGCAAGACGTAGAAACAACGTCAAATAGCTGCGATTTGTTCAACGTCTTTTAACTTCATTTTGCTACTTGGGAATACCCGCGTCTGTAGATTTTTACCGATTTTTTACAGTTTTACTTCAAAATCTATAGATTTTCTGCAGTTTAATTTGGAAAAAATAAATATTCTGTTGATTTCTACTTCGATAACTCAATCGAAGTAGAAAAGTGTGGGTTGTGTGCGTTAAAATGTAAGTTTAGGCAAAAGTATGCTGGTAAAACTGGAATTCGGTTCATTGTACTCTATGGGGTACCCCCTGGGAGTAAAATGACTTTCAGGAACAAATCTGCCATCGTTAAGACGCATAAATACTACCTGGGAGGGCTGCAATAAAGAATATTGCCTCTCCATGTGTACAGGGAGAGCTGTGAGAGCTCCGAGGGGGAGAGTGACGAAATTACCATTGTTTTTCAATTGAAAAAAATTTTGTGATTTTCAGCTTTCGTCTCTTAAACACAACATAACTTCGATGCCACAAAAAGCCGCTACTTTCATCGTTTACTTAAAAGCGAATTTAATTCAGTGGAAAAGTAAACTGCTGTCACCAATAACTAACAATGCAACTGGCTCAAACATCGCTCCGATTTTGCACAAATTATCCGTCACTTCTTCACCTCACCCCGAATCCGCTACCAAATCGAGTCTGCGTTCATCGACAGCCACTTCCGTGCGCTGGAATAAGGGGATGACCAGATACGATAACACCTGGCTTCGTCCTGGTATGGATTTTCAACAATTGCAGTTGTTGCATTCAAAAATAAAAACCAAATTTTTAGGTCAGCAAATACCGTTACAATTAATTATAATTGTAATTTGGTTCGTTTTCCAATGCAACAATTGTGACGTTCACTGGAAAAAAAATAGATTTACAAAAACTTACGTAATTAAATTTATTGTAAAAATTTAATTTACATTACATTACATTTAAGTTTACAAAATCTATTTAAAGTGTGGTTTTAATACCGTAAATGTAACGCGTAGTTGTTTTATTACAACAATTTGTAAATCTGTTTTTCCCCCAGTGATTCTCATTTTTCAATTCACTCTGAAATGTAATTCTAGATATTAACAATAAATTTCCAGGACGAGAAGTAATATTCCATGACACCTTCGATACAACTAAAAACGAAAGTAAGTAAAGCTGAAAGTCTGTGTATTTGTGTTTGAAGTTCAAACATTGAACTGTTTTTGCTTCGTGCAAAAGTAGTTCATTGCTTGATTGATCGGTCTTGCTCTAGAAAGGTGCAAAAATGGCTGAACAAGGTTCAATCAATTGATTCACCAACGTCAAGTGGTCAACTGATTGGATGGTTTTCCCTGAGGTGTTTGTCTGGGAAGTGTTTGGCAATTAAATTTGGACGTGGAATCTAATTTGGAGGTCCATAAAAAGTTAGGAAACCCCTTATTATATGGTACGGGTCAAATCTCGTTATAACGAACACAATTACAATGAATTTTCGTCACAGCGAAATGTTTTCGAAGCAAAATGAAGGAAATTCATTTAAATGGATCTCGTGTTTTTGGTCCCTTAGAGTTCGTTATAACGAGATTCGACCTGTAAAGTAGAAAATAATAATAATAAAATGTTAATTTTGAAGTAAAACTGTAGAAAATCTATAAATATTTCTTACTGCCCCATTTTTGCACCAACAAAACTAATCCAAGTAAGGTAAGTGGTATTGTATCATCTGAGTGGTAAAACAAACGAAATTCTACTCCAAGTTGTCTTATAAATTCCCCTACTGTAATCCTCAATCGCTTTTCATTTTGGCTTCTACCCCATCTTTTATTGCATTTTGTCCAATACTCCGGCATCGGAAATGAAGTGTCTGGGCTATTGGAAAAAGTCAATAAGTGGGATTAGAGGTTATAGTTTAATAGTGTTGACAAAATGAAAAAAGAATGAGGGAAAATAGAAAGAAAAGAAAGAAAAGTAGTTGATAATTTTGAAAAGCTTTTTTAGAAAATGTTATTCATAGTATTCTTTAAAACTAGATGTAATCTATGCAAGTCAAAATTATGAGTAGTTACAATTAATTTACAAATTTTAGCTTAAGGGCTGGTTGCACAAATCTTACTTAAGCGATAATCTTAGTTTACCTTATATTGTAGATTATAGTAATCTAAGGTTAGCGTTAACTGATTGATGCAACCGGCCCTAATATAGTATGCGAAGTACAGGTCGAAGCTCGACATAACGAACTCGAAGGGACCGTCATATCTGTTCGCAATATCGAGAGTTCGTAATATCCGAATTTTTTAACATTGAATGAATTAATAGGAATCCAACCAAACTTTTTTAAAAGTTCGTTAAAACGAGGAATTTGCAATAAGCGAGTTTGTAATAACGAGGTTCGACCTGTATACAAATGAAAGTGTATGAAAAGTGTTTATATCCAGTTCTGTTTTTATATGGTGGACAAGTTCCAGAGAATACAATATAGAATAAAATCATGTAAAAACAGAATTGGGTGGAACAACCCAGCTAAAAAAAAAATCTATAAAATATCTATAGGTTTTTTGGCCGATTAGCAGATTTTTTAAAGTCTTCTACAGATTTTCTATAGATTTTGAAGAATTATTTATTTTTTTCGAAATTAAACTGCAGAAAATTTGTAGATTTTGAAGTAAAACTCTTAAGAATCTGTAAAAATTCTACAAAATTCGCCAAAAAATTGCAAAAACCCTTCAAAAAAACTTCTAAAACCGTCCCCAGATAATCTTTAGATTTATTTTAGCTGGAAAGGGGAAATGTCAAACATTTATGAGGAATTCCCTTTTTTGAACCGGGTTTTTGCTAAAATTGAAAACTGAAAATATCACTATACACAAAAACATATTTTGTTACTTACAACAACCAATTTGTTCTAACCAAATGATAAAACCCCCAAAATCAGATTAACCCACACAACTGATTGAATCAACTAATGTGTTGAGTATTTATTTACTTCTGCTTTTACTCAACCGTAGTTCGAACTGGCAGAAATGTCAACTGCACTCTCTTTTATGTAATAATAGTAAAAACAGGGTTCACATGCATTTCTAATTCCTATCAGAAATTGCACGTCAAATAACCTCTTTTTACTCACTTCACTTTTTGGGTTCAAAGGCTGTTTTGCTTCTCTTAAGTTGATCAACTCGAAATGCTCAGAGCCATTCAGGATAAGATTGAAATCGATTTGAAAATTGGTTGTACAGCAAACAATGCTATTATTCACACGTTGTCACATGACAAACATGGAACAGTTCTGGCTATTGCCTGTGTCTTGAGCTGCCATGGCAACCTCCCTTTATTGGTCTTTGTTGACTGATGGAAGTACTTGCCAGCAATTACTCTGTGGTTTAAGTGACCAGCCAATAAGATCAATTTCAATCTAAGGATGTGAGGAGTTTCCAGCTGTCAGAAAAAAAAGAATTATTATTATTTGCTCATAAAAAAACAAGTACGTACAAGCTTTTTTCTTATCTTCATTGCCATCATTATAGTGATGACTATATAACTTCAGCCCTAAAAAATCTTTGTTGCATGGTGTTAGCTTAACCGCTTGTCGGCGTAGAACCGAACGCTGCACGTTAACAAACTTGTTTTCGATTTATATTTTACCGCATTTCCTTAAAATGAATTTTGAATTGTGTAAATTTATTGTTATTGTGACAGGTCGCGTTTGGCCTTTGTAGCCGCTGGCGACCTTAAACGATGCCTTGCCTTAAAATGAGCATGGACCCTTCTAAAAGTAGCAAAATAAAGTTGAAAAAATCAACGTTGAAAAGACGAATCTCTTTATAACGAATACCATTACAACGAAAATCTCATTATAACGAACTTTTTTCGAATCCCTGCCGTAATAATCTACCTTGGGAGTTTGTTGTAACGAGATTCCATCTGCCCATCGTTTTTGCTAAAAATCAAAGAATCGACATCGCCAACCAGAATGGATGCATGTGCCCCATGTGCCCATTCTGACTGCCCCTAATTTTCTCATAGATACCCGCATGTCCACTCTTCATTCAATCCTGAGAATTCTTCCTGCCTTTGTGGTAATTGCCTTCTTGATCTTCTGCTGGTACTGCTTTGTATACCATCGCTTGCAACGCCGCCATCGCCGTACTCGGACTCTCCTGTGCCAATACCAATCCTTACTGAACGGCCATCTGGGCAACGACCTTGCCCGCAACCTGATGGTCATCAACAATCCAGAGACAAGTCCTAATGGGGTGCTTTGCTCAAGTTCCACCTACAACTCGTGTCTGAACAGTGAAACTGACTCTGTCTGCAGGCAGGAGCCTACGGAGACCCCCCACAACACGCCGGACGACGACCGAGCCCGAGCCCGGACTTATCCGCCCACTTACGACGAGATCTTTCCTCCACCGTACGAAGCTTTGTATGGAAATATTGTATGATTGTTGTCCATTTCTTTCTAACTCATTTACAATTGTATTGCAAGTTGACCGACAAATACTTTACAAGAAATATTTTTTTATTTACTATATTTTTCAGTTGTGACAATGCCTTTTGTGACCGTAGTCGATTTCACGGTGAGGTGGTCGAGTGACATGGGCAGGTGTTGCAATAAAATGTTTGGCGTATCTCTCGAGGCATTATGGGGCCTTTTCGGTGAAATCGACTGCTGTCAATGTGCTTTTTAAAGTTTACTGAATGTAGTCTAAGTGGAATTAGCAGTGTGCTTCGAAATAGTTAGTTGCACTGTTATTGTTTACTGGCTCATTCTTCAAGAATTTTCTCTTTGACATTAGTTACTTATTACGTGCAAAAGGAAGAAAAAGAATACATAAATACAAAGGTAAAAAAATTCTATAGATTACTCTAGAATTCGAGACCCGATGATGACAACGAGAGTTGTCGAAAAGCTTAGTCAAATGAAGTGAAAACTTTACGAATCAACATACACGTTAAAACAAAGCGTACATAATCTTAAAATAATAGATTACTCTAGAATTAGGCTTAATGGCCATTGAATTAAATTAAAGGTCTATAGAATTCAACAGAACATTTTTACCCGGGTAACTACGGCAAAGAGGAAACCATACAATCATACGTATCTTTTCATTAAAATCAAATAACATGTTTTTACTGAAACCCTTAAAGAATGAGACCAGTTTATACTATTTGAAATTATATTTTTTCATTTGTTTTCTATTAATCACCAGTAGAACCAGCAAAGAGTTAGTTGATCAAATCTGGTTTCAAACGTTATGTAAATGTAACTAAGACTATGTAGGAGACCCAACTGTAATGTAGCAGTAATTTATTTCGAAAAACAATATATAGCAAATAAATCACTGGTTCATGTTATTCTGGGTGAATTAAGTGTGTATTTGTTGTCCCAATTATCATTTTAGGACACTAATACACACAAGGCCTAATCAACAATCCAAAATCTTGTTCTTTCGAGCATAGTCTTGCCAATCGAACTATATCTAATCGAAAATGTTATAATTCAAATAAATCCTATCAAAGTTATAATTGATAAAAGTTATAAACCAGTTAACACTTAAAAAATGAAAAATTTTAAAACCTTTGCTTCACAATGTGCAACAATGTGTGTAAATTAGATATTTTAAGTGTAATAAATGTTTATTTATACGATTTAAAGGTATTTGCTTGATTTATTCAACTTCCCCATCTGTTTTTGCTCTTAATTCAACATCAAAGTTGTGTTTGTACTTCACACGTGCATTGTATAAACAAAACTAGAAAAAAATTTCAAAGTTACAATTTTTAAAGTTCTGATAAAATCAAGAAAAAAAAATTCACATTTGTGCAAACATAATGTGAAATTGCTCACTTTGCTCGTGTTTACACTGCACTGAGTGATGGAAAACAGGAAGAAACTTAAAACTGCACAGTTCACCCCATCAACCACTTGGAATGACCACTCACCCCACTAAACACGATCATTTCAAAGCGTTTTAATGGCGTGGGCACCGTTTGTCGTGTGTTTCCTCTCGCTGGCATTGGTATTCGCTGCCATTTTCCACGAATCGCCAAAAAATAAAAACGAGTCCAAGAGGTTGCCGGCGCAGAGCAAATGGCACCGGACTCGAAGATCGGTTTCGAGTCAAGGGAAAGTTTGGTAAGTCACAATTACGTTTATCCAACATCGTTAATAAAGACAACTCGTTAGGAAACGCGATTTCACCACATTCGTGTCTGACGTGATGGATAAATTAGACAAAATCGATGATAGGATTGAAATATTGACCGATTCGATCGACGAGGTTAAGATTAACGTTAGGAAATTGACGGAAAGTTGCGAAGGGAGTGTAACGACCGAGATGGAATTGGAAAAAGTGGAAAACGAAATGGAAGCGCAAGTGATTAAACTCGTCGACGCGTTCAAGGGCGAGGAATCGAAGAACGACACAAACGAGACGCAAATTACGATCGAGGACAGTAAGAGCGATAAATCAAAGTTAAAATCGAGTTTACGATGTTGTTTTTTTCAGTTTTGCCCGTTACTTCGACCGCGATACCGTGCATAAACGCGTCGACGCAAGAAATTGATGTCGAAAACGTAACCGACGCGCAGAACGAAACTAACTGTCCCTTGAAATCCGATCAAATCTACGACGACTGCGCGTCGGCGACCGAAAACGGAGAATCGGGTCATTATCTCATAAATCTGCCATTTTCTTCGAATCCAACACCCGTGTATTGTGACGGACAATGGCTCGTGAGTAATCGACGAAGGGGGTTTCGTAATTACGTCCCAAAATTCTTTTCGGGCGCTAAAGAGAATTTTCGAATTTTTGCTATAAAAAGTTTGTGCGAGGCCGATAAAGTAGGTCGAAGTTCAAACTTGCAGGAATATTGTGTTTGTTTGCAAATGCATTATTGGGAAATTATAGGTCATTTTTTCTTATTAATCATATGGGGGAGTTTGAAATATAATCGATGATGGATGTATTATGTGTAATTTTAGGGGTATAATTTAATAAATCGGTAAATAAGTGATTATTTCTAGTTACTTGCACAAAATGAGGGCTTGGAACGATGTTGTTTAGCTAAACGTGAGTTTATCTTTAAAGATTATCATCGTAATAACATTAAGTCGAAATCCTAAAAGTGAATTTTATAAAATCATCAACTTGATCATCATATTTTGATTAAGTTTTGTTTCTCTAAATCTGTCAGGTGATTCAACGCCGAATCCTCGGCCACCAAACCTTCAACAAGAACTGGCAGAGCTACAAAAACGGTTTCGGGGACCCGTGCGACGAATTGTGGGTCGGCAACGAACTTGTACATAATTTAACATCGATCAACTCGTGGAGCCTCACGGTCGAGTTTTGGCACAAAGCTGGATTTATTGTCGACTCTGCGCTCTACACGTCCTTTCGAATCGGGTCTGAAAAGGAGAATTTTACTCTTTACGTCGACGGGTATCAACCGGGCGGTGCTAAGGATGGATTTTTCTTCCACAACGGCTCGAGTTTTGTCACCGCAGGTGAGTTTTCGAGCCGTCGGGTGTTATTGATGACACAGCATCATGTCGACAACCAATAGCTGTTTGTTTGATCAAAAAGCAGGAAGTTGACAGCCATTAGGATTAGGTCAAGTAAAATCTATGGTCATTTAGTCACACAATGTTTAATGCATTTATCGACGCATCTCGGGGGGTGTGCTGTCAATCAATTATAAGCTGATCTGGACAAGGAACAGGAAGAGGGAATGTGAGGGAGTTTGGTTTTGGTATTAGGAGGGAAAATTGCGCTTAATTGCTTTAAGTGGAATTGAATTTGAATGAGTTTGTGGTCAATTAAGGGGGAATTGGTCGAGTGGTTTGGTGTTAAATTAATGTGGAAAGAAAGAAATTCTTTTATGTTTGTCATCCATCATCACATTTTTATAATCTAATGTTCAATTCGAACCAAGTTTAGTAATGAATGCACAATGTTCGATAACAAGTTGACTTGTTATTGAATATTTGGCAGTCAAATTAAAGAAAATTGGTTTTCGATTCATGAGTAGCTCATTCTCAAGTTTGTCAGACGTAGGGGGTTCGACACATGATTTTGATATAGAAATCAATGGAAATCAGGAAATGAAAATCACAGAAAATTAGAGAAAAAGCATAATCAAAGTACGAAAATTAGTGGAAATCAAGAATTGATTTACAAGTTGTGCTCTAATGCTAGGTTCACACTTGATCGTAACGTAACTTAAGAGAGAGGTATGGTGCATTGTGGGGTACTAATTCAACTCTTGAGTTGAATCAAGAATTGATAACTAGTTATCAATTCTTGGTTGAATTAAGCAGTAAAGTAACATTTCATGTTACGTTCAGCCAATCAGCAACTGCCTTGCTTCAAGCTGGACATGCCACTTTGTGTGCAGCTAGCTCATTGGTCAATTTGAACAAGAAGCAACTGGCAAGTGTGAACACACTCAAGTTACAGTTAAGTCTTAATTTGTTAAGTTAACGTTACGTCAGGTGTGAATCTAGCATTACACTTCATGAGTCTATACTCAAGTTACTTTTCGATTGGTCAAAGACATTACCACTTTGTTTTATTGACCATTCCAGACCACGGAGACAACCACATCTACATCCGTTGTGCCATTCTAGAAGAAAGTGGCTGGTGGTACGCCCACACACAATACCTGCACTTCACAACCTGCAACCATCATCTTCTCGGCTCCAACTTAAACGCTCCCTATGCAAAAAGATACAAAATAATAACACGCGAAATCTCCTTCTGCACCAAACTAGTCACTCTGAAATTCAGCAACAGTTTGTACTGGAGGGGAAGAAGTTTAACAAAAGGAGGGTTCCATGGGATTCGAATGAAAATAAAAATGAATTAAATCAAAGACTCAGACATTCATTTGTCCTTGTTTATTCCATTCCCAATTATTAATGCATTATTAAGAACTGTTATTAACTAGAAAATATCTAACATTACAATAAACAGCCAAAGGAATATAAAAAATGAAATGATACAAGTATAACCCTGTACATTTCACACTCTTCAACATTACTTTTTATATATTTTCTTCCCTTAAATGAAAAAAAAATCTACTTATCACATGATGTCAAATCACATACCTACAAATTCTTAAGGGAAGTGCAATCACAAGTGAGAATAGTACAGTTAGAAAAAATGTAAAGAATATAATGAATTTAGAATTTCTCCTTTTCTGAATGTGGATTTCGTTTCTCCTCGATTCAAAGTGGAACTTCGATCTTCCTAATTCGCCCAACTTTGGCCAAAATTGAATTTTTCGTAAAGTCAAATGAGCAGCAAATGAGAGGTATCAGAGGCCATTTTTAAAAAGCAGGCAATCAAAGAAAATCCTCAGTTTTATCAATTTAAACTGTAAAATACTACAAAGTTTAGTTAACAGTAATACATTACATGACTTTTTTTCTTTTCGATTAATTTCAGTGAGCAAAATTGACAATATTTGATATGTTCTAATAAAATGATAATAAAAGAAAAGAATTACACTTCCATCTTGACTTTTTCTTTCAATATTTCAGTCTGTCAACAGAAATTGTTAAAATATGTCACTATTAAGTTTCAATGTGAAAAAAAAATTGTGACATGTACAAAAACTGATTGATATGCAACCTAGATTTTATACAAACACATATTTCAGATATCTAAGAAATAGGGCAAACCCATTGACATTTCTCACAATTTTTCACTCATTCTTAATATTGCTCAACTGGGAAGGCCAACACCATATGGAAGCTTTGTAAGCAAGTTTTAAGCAAATTTGTGGAAGCACTTAATAATTTTGGAAATATTTCTTCAATTTATGGATTTTATGGTTTCGATATGGAAGTGCAAATTTGGTATGGAATCACATAATATTAAGCTTTGTTTTACTGTTTTGTGCTGAAAGCAACAAAAATCTGCAGGAAAACTGCTGATTTCTTGAGTTTTATACAGTTTTATTGCAGAAAATCAGCAGTTTTATTAAATTTGGTTTTGGCTTTCCCCAAAAATCACACATACCAAAATTTTTCCATGGGTTCACCCTATTCACACATTATTGACAACTCTGTTTAACAAGTTGATTAGTTTTAAAAATAATCTGTCTTTTAATAACAAAAAAACCACCTTTATGAGTATAATAACGAAAACCCGCTCGCCAACCACCGAACAAACGGAGAAAAATATCTACACATAACTGGATATTGCACTATTGTTAATAAGTGAATTGAGACGCATTCCAAACCACATCATTGGAAAAAACCAAAATATCACAACAGCAATAAAAAAAAAATAAAAATAAAAAAAAAATAAAAACATGAATATGTCAATCTATACAGTGGAGAAATATGGAGGGGAAAAAATTGAAAGGGACAAAGCTAGAAGAAGTGTTCAACAACAGCTGAGTTTTAATTATAATATATATTTAAATATATTATATAATTATATGTATATAGTTTTAACTTTGCCATACAAGAAAACAGCGTATGTCATGGGCTATGCCCATCATATCTGAGAATATTCAATTTCATCGTGGGTGTATGTATAAATAGGGTTTGAAATTCTTTTCAATTTATTTGTCTTGGAAGCCCTTGGATATATTTGATTAGGTTGGCATGGAAAACTCTACCACTGACAAAAAGAGTTGAATGAATGAGTGAGTGAACAAATTGCAAACATGCCAACTTAATTAAATGCGTGGACTGAATCGAAATTATATTTTAAAGAATGAAAAAAGGAATTAGCATTTTTGTTTCCTAAGTGCAGCTAAACCAAGTTTCGTATCTACTGATCACGTGTTACTATAGAGAGAAGGGAAGAAGAATGAACTTGTTTTTACGACATTGCAAAGGACACAGTTTCGGACCATTGAGAAAGGTGAAAATTCTTTTGCTGCTTTTTTGACAAAAATTGCTTTTCTTTAGATTCTGACCTGAGTTTTTTTCGGATTTTAAATGAGTAGAAAAAAACTGACCAGTTTTTTTTTTTTTTTTTTTTTTCTCACTTAGCAGACTTTGGAAATTATTTAGAAAGCTTTTTGTTTTTATAAATAAATAAATTAATAAATAAATTAATAAATAAATAGATAAAATTAAGTTTTCAACTGTTGTCATATAATTTGCATGACCTAAAACTCGCGCACCTGAAAATGCACAAATGGCGAAGGATTCAGTGCCAAACTCAATTTCATTTTTATTTATTATGTATTTGTGTGTACCCACCTCGAATTGATATGTTCTTCAGCTATAAAATAAGTAATGTGTCTTGTGGAGGACAAAAAGGGTTAATAAGCTGCATATTATTAACATCGTGCACTCTTTTACGTTGCATCCGCGACCGCAGTCTGTGATTTTTAACTCCTGGAATGGAAAAGGCAATAAATTATTATTTTTTTTAAAGAAAATGTAAATTGTGTTACGTTTGGATGATAATTGAAGCATTTGTTCAGAGGACTGCCACTTTTTTGTGTCAATTTTAACTTTTGACAACTGGTCAATACGTCTGTGTCTATCTTCTCTGGTTTAATTCTCGGCGTCTTTGAACTCTGGCACTGGCAATTGGCGTCAACGGCTAGTAAGATCAGATTCGTGTATGGAACGTCGTGCACGCTGAAATGTCTGTAAAGAAATGATTATTAAGGATGTTTTTCCCTAAAAGACATTGAATTTTCATGAAATTTGATGAATTTTCTTTGAATTTTCATGAAATTTGATGAATTTTCTTTGAATTTTCATGAAATTTGATGAATTTTGATGAATTTTCATGAAATTTGATGAATTTTCTTTGAATTTTCATGAAATTTGATGAATTTTCTTTGAATTTTCATGAAATTTGATGAATTTTCTTTGAATTTTCATTAAATTTCTAATTTTTCTTTAAATTTAAACCCACCTGTCACACGGATTGCATTTCGTGAGCTTTCCTTTAACCGGTTCTAACTGCAACCGAGTCATATTAACGCGATACAAAGTAAAATGTTTGATACAAGGTTTCATCGCTTCGTGTCTGGACTCGACTTTATCCATATACCGATGAAACTCTGTAGGATCTTCAACATCTATCAAAAAAAAAAAAAAAAAAAATCTCACACACCAAACATTCCAACTCAATCTCCCACTAACTTGTAGCCCAAGACGGTAACCAAGAAAAAAAACTATATTCTGCCCATAACCTATTAAATCACAATTTGTTAGTAGAAAAATTAATATAAATAAACAAACTAAAGCAATTCTTACAGAAAGAGCTTTCTGGAAAACCAATTTAGCATTCCTAGAGGCTGTTGGTATAAAAAGTTAAGTTTTAATGAAATATTAAGTAAATTTATTAATCATTTACCGAAAACACACTAGAAGCGGAATTTTTCGAATTTTTACTCTCATTGCAGGATGCTTGGTAGTCGTACATATCGACTCTAAATTTAAATTATTACACAAAATGTAATTAAAATTTAATTCATTTTACCCGTAGTAGACTTCATCCACAATAAGAGAATGCATTATGAGCCCTTCGATATCACCAAAAAATTTTCCAGTCTAATTAATTAGAAAAAATTAATTTTTTACCAAATTTTACAACACCAAATTTGGTTATTTTTACATGTCTGTACTGTTCGGACACAACTACAAATCCATTATCATCGAGCAAATAGCAGTCGAGATCATCGTTACTACAATTCCTACTGCACTGACGTCGCTGGCACTGAAAAATTCATCAAAATATAAGAAAAATCATCAACTCCAACAACTTTCTTACATCCGATGTAAAGTTAATGAACGTCTCGTAAAAAAGCGAATGCTTAAACTGAAGTCCAACCACAGCCGCTGGCGCTGCGCCTTCTTTGCTTTTAACAAAAATAGCGTGGCTTCCCGTAACGTAAGTATCGTTTTTTTTATCTTTATCTAGAAAATACAATTAATTTCTATCATTAGTAAAAAAATATACAAAATATCTATAGTTTTTAGGCCAATTTGTAATTTTTTAAAAACTTTTTCTACAAAATCGGCCAAAAAACTTGAAAAAACTTGAAAAAGATTTCAATCTGTAGATAATTTTTACATTTTGTTAGCTTGGTTGTCTAAATTATAACTTACAAGCTTCGAATGGCACGGAAAATACAAAAGATGTGTTGTTCATCATGTATTGCTCGACTGCGCGTTTATACCACACTTCATCGATCGCTCGATTGTGCATTTGACTAAAATGTCTGTAAAAATTAAATTTTGAAGAAAATAATAGAAAAGTAGATCAAAGTTGGAAATAAAGTGAACGAGCATACGGATCGCTTGTGTTCAGATCTTCCAAATCTTTCCATCTCGTCAATCCGCTTCGAGTAGCGACAAATGTAACGGTCACTCCGAATCTTCTTGCAAAACCAGAACTGTAAAAACGGAAATAAGTGTTGAGATTTGTTCTACCACTTTGTTTTATCTCTTCTTTAATTTTCCGACCTTGTTTAAATTAAAATTGATTATTTTTTCATTTTTCAGTTAAATAATTTAATTTATAAATCGGTTTGTTACGTTGACCAAATTTCTTTGGTAGAAAATGAGTTAGTGGACCTCGATAATACTTTACCTGTCTGTTAAAGCCATGAGCAGACGTAGAGGGCTTTGTGTGGCAAATAATGCATAGGTTAGTTAACACAATGGCACTTGAGGGTAAATCAAACAGAGTGGTTTTAACTATTCGATCAAAGTTGTTTTATTATTTCATTTTTTTTGCTAATTAATTAGGAATTGCAATTTTTTCCTTAATAATATTTCAATAAATAATACAAAGAATGCTGACAGCAGGAAAAGTTGGCCACCGCTCGAAAGTCAGCGGCTTTATTGCAATGTTTCAATTAAATTGTAATTTTCTGTTTGATATTGTTAATTTTTTTTTTACTTTTTACATATTTGTGTCAGTATTCTTTGGCAATGTTAAAGATGAATTAAACCACTTGATTTTTTTACTCACCTCATCCTGATCAGACCTAAGAGTTACTCACCTTCAAATCCTGGTTTGCTTTTATTGCATTTTGCTTTACAAATTATTAAATGGAAAAAAATAACTAAAACTAACATTCAACACAACACCTCTAAACCTAAAAAATTTCATAAAATTTCATAAAATTTACAAAATCCAAGAAAAAAAATTGCAATTTGTAATTTTTTGCTAAAACCACTCATCGGAAAGGGACCAAAAAACAAAAACAAACTCCATTTTACTTTTTTAAAAAACCCATAAATTTGGAGTTTATTTTCATTCCACACTATCCTGTATATAAAAAACAAACTGAAAAGATAAAAAACAATTTTTCTTTCATTTTTTCTTTATTATTTAACAAATTCTTTCATTAAAAAAAAACTAAATAAAACTTTTATCTTTCCAGCATTATTACTCTAAATCAACACCTAGCCATTCAACTTACTTATTCTGATCCTGCACATCGGTCGGCATCGACTGAGTTTCCCCGAACGTGCTCGTCATGGTCGCGTCGAAGATGAGATTATTAATTAACTCGTGATCGCAGTAATATTCATTCTTAGTCCGAGTTTCGTCTTTCTGAACGGCTGTTGGATTAAAATGACTCGATTAACCAAAACCAAACACTTTTCCTCCACCGACTCACGATATTTAGCTTTTCCCCTCAACGGTGCTTTAACGCGCGGTGTTTTATCTTCCCGCTTATAATTCTGAATATGATCCAAATGCTCGTACAACTCTTCTTCTCGTGTTCTGTACTGAGTGTTTTCGGAATACAAATATTCGCAATAAACCCTAAATTTAAAAAATTCATTAAATTCATATTTTTCAAAGAAAAAAATTTGATAAAAACCAATCGGGATGAATGGTCCAATTCTTATCGTTCTTAAAAAGCGATTGAACTGAAATAAAAGTGTTAAAATAAATCTTTAATTTTTTTTAAAGGAATTACCATTTAAATCCGCTTTGCTTCGATCCGTGCTGGTTTTGACTCGAAAGGAGCCGTACGATTGCGGCACTGCGATACCGAACGTGAACGGCGTCATGTTGATCGGTGCGTAGAAGTAGTTGTTTAAGCGTGTAAAAACTCGTTTCTGATAATTAAAAATTAGTTTTGATCTGTTTTTAATGTTTTAAAGTCAATTTACCTTATTATCGTAATGGATTTTGACTTTCAAAGGACCGGTCGAATTTTTCTTTCTGTCGATCATATTTTTTCGGAGCTGGAATGAATTTAGATTTAGTTGAGCAGAGTGGAAATGATTTTATTCTTACTATTAAAATATCTGCATCGCGTTCCTAGATTTTTAAAAAAATTTAAAAAAAATTAAATTTGATGAATTGTTTTATTAATTGCTGTTAATTATATAATTACCCAAGGTTGATGATTTTCCAATCCAAATTCCACATCAGATATATCAACACTGCTATAGCCAACCTTGAGCAACTTCTTATGCTACAATGAGATAAAATATTTTTAAAATTTATAAATTCTTAAAATTTGCAAAATTTCCAAAAATCATACGAATGGTCGTAAGTCCGGGTGATAAATCAAATGTCCATGATTTGTTATGATAAATGGATATCCATTGACGCCAATCTGAAATTACAATTAAAATCAATTTTTGTGTAAAAAATGCATTAAAAATCTGCAAATTTACTGCATAAATTACCAAAATTTGCATTTTTTTGCACAAATTGCTATTTTTATACAAAAACTTTGCAGATTTTTGATTTTTTACTAAATATTTCCTATTCACATACCTTATAAGGCGGCGCTAACTTAAGTATTTGTTTGATAGGGACATCGGTGCCGGCAACTCCTAATAACTCGGCTTTTTTAGTCTATTTTAAAAGAAATTCAAGTTTCAAGTAGTTTTTTATATATAAAATCCATTTTCATGCAAAACGAAGCAAAACATGCTTAAATGAAACAGATCTATTCAAACCTGTGTTTAAACTTAAAACTCATCTACGAAAATCTAAAATTCGAATTTAAAAAAGAAAAAAATTAACAAAAATAAACAAAGTGAAGGAGTCTGACCTCCTGAAGGTGCTCTGTCAAGTTGCCATTAATATCCACTTTTTCAGTGGTGACCTGATGTTAAGTGTTGAATTATCCAATAATGTCATTTAAAAAAAATCAAATCAAAATAAAAAAACAACAAAATATTTAGTGCTATTTTTATGTGGAAAAACATCTATTTCTTTCATATTTCCCCCAAACCCAAAAAAGAAGAAAATCCAACTCACCACATTACATTCGTTGAAAACAGGAACGGCTACAGTCGTAAGTAATTCGTACATCTGAAAGTAATTTCTTGTATTTATGTATTTTTAAGGGGATTTTAATTCATTACCTCCATTGATTCGGTGTCCTCTTTATCCTGCAAAATCAAAATTATTTAATCATATTTTATTTTTTTTAAATTAGTTTTGTCAACAGTTATTGTTAGTAACTAACACTAAGCGAGAGATCTTCATCAGGCCACAATTCCCCTTCCAAAGCATGCGCTTCTTCTTCGCTGAGTCCAAGCAACTCTTTCTCGTCCATTTGAAACACATCATCTCCATACAACTGTTGCAGATGTAATTTCCGCTGAAGTCTTTGCTTTCTCTTCCGCCGCTCGCGAATCTCGAACAACCATCGTGCCACTTTAGGATCCTTAATGTTAATTAATGTTAATAATTAAGTCACATGACAATATTAGAACATTCTTAGAAATAAGTTAAGACGGCATTTATTCGATCGAAGAAGATCTCTTTTGAGAATATTATTCGATCGCATGAGTACGGTTCTCGAAAAGTCGACTTGTTAGTGGGATTTGAAGCATAAAATCAACCACAGCCACACATCATGCATCACCCTTCTTGCCCATTGCGTTCTGGCCAAGATCCAAACTTGACCTCAACAAGAGGAATGGAAAGTGGAAAAAAATCACATTCATTTCTCATTCAATTGTAACATCAAAATATCTCGAAAAATGGCACTCGAAAATGAATTTTTACTATTTCTCACCGCAATGTCGGCGTAAACTGGTGTCCAAATGTACTGATGCACTTGCTCGAAGGCCAACGGGCGAGCCATTACCGGAATGTATTTCTAACATCAATCGAATTGTGGATTTATTCAATTTTTACTTTAATTCGAAAACAATTACTCACCTCAACTTGTTCCTTCACTTCAGCCAAAGTCGTTACGTGCGTATAGTACCCTAAATAATTGTTAATTAAACATTTAATTTATTTTTATTTAAATATTGACCAACCCCTATGTTGACAAGCCATCCACTTCATTTGAGCATCTTCAGTTACGTCTCGGCCAATTAAATACGTAAAAATGCGCACCTGTGAATCGAAAAAATAAAAATAATTTAAAGAAACGAGGAATTTCGAGTCTCATCAAACCTGCCGATGCGGTTGGTTGAAATCGGTAAAAATTTTCTCGTTCGAGTCGGGAGCTCCGTCGGTTATGATCATGATGGCCTGGTTGCACTGAGAGCCTTCGCCGCTCACATTGTACTGCAAACGGAAATTCAAATAAACTGAAAAATGCAAAATGTAAATAAATATTTACCTTATGCAACAATTCGAAGGCGAATTTGGCAGCAATGCCTAAATCCGACTTATTTTTTATTCTTTCTTCTTCTTCGATTTTATCCATTTCGTCTTTAATTAACTAAAAAGACATTTAATTTTAGAAAATAACTAAAAACCAAAGTCAATCGAACCCAACCTCTAAGTTCTCTCTGTAGGCCGGTACGAGACTGTCGCCGAAACACTTGACGACGTTTTCGGTTTCGACCGAGTACTGCGGAGAGACCGAACATGAACACCATATTGACAATAAACATTTCTCGCTATTTACCGTAAAAACTCCTACATAATCGTTATGATTGAGTGTTTCTAGTATATTGATTACGACATGTCTGGCAATATCGTGTCGAAGTCCTTTCATACTGCCACTAATGTCCATGAGAATTACTATATCTTTCGGCGAAGAAGCTGCTTCGATATACCTGAAAGCCAAATTACACTTGGAGGTAAACACACGTTGCTACCCCTCAAATGAAAGCACTCATCGAGCTGATTCCGAATCACCCACACTTAAAAGTCTCAGATGCCGAAAATACTACAGGTCGAACCTCGTTATTACGAACCCGCTTATTGCGAATTTTAACGAATTTTTTTAAAAGTTTGGTTGGATTCCTATCCATTCATTCAATGTTAAAAAATTCGGATATTACGAACTCTCGATATTGCGAACAGATTTGACGGTCCCTTCGAGTTCGTTAACTTGAGAGGTTCGACCTGTAGTCGATTCTGATTAACTGGAATCGGCAAGAATAAAAGTTCTTTTACCAAGGTCGCATTCTACAGTCGTATGTATCCGCAGCTGGATCTCTGTCTTCCTTCGATAAAGTAGGGTCTGTTGGCCAAGCTATACCTAATTCCAAACTAAAATTAGAAGGAAAAAAATGAAATTTTTAAATAAATACCAGGAAAATGTCGCAAAAATCCTTTCGAACTTCCGAAATACTGCCAAAGTGATGTTGGGTCGTGTTGATAATTGCCAATAAACGTTGGGTCGAGCAAAGAAGAAGCTTTGATGGCGTTTAATACTTCAGGATCTTGAAAGAAATTCGCATTAAATAGAAAATACTTGCAGCGAACATCAACTCACTTTGGTCATAAACATTGGTGGCCACGTGAACCGTGCTCTGGTTAACATTAACCCTAATGTTATTGAATCTTTCGTTCTCTTTCAACTGTAATTTCGATTCCTTCAAATTTTTCGCATCCGGATAGTCGAACTGTCATTCAAGCACAATTATGAATAGTACAAATTATTACTGCGGTAATAATTTGTAATAATTTGAGATTAATTAAACGTGAAAAATAATCTAGAAAAAATATTATTAATACATCAGAATTCGACAAACGACGATTCAATAATAATTCTTCTAATTCCAACCACGAACAACTAATTAGTTGTTCCTTTTCCTAATCTACTGCTTCATTGCACCATTGGGAACGATACAAGTGCCTCATCAACAATCATCAACATGTTGAAAATATTCTTAATTAAATTCCTTGTTACTTCATTCAGGTAAATTATTGGAGCCACACAAATTAACATTTCCTTTACAGTCTTGTATAAGAGTTCAATACCCCATTTCATCAACCTTTTCATACAAAAATATCTTCAATTTGTGACTTAATAATTCCAGAACATGGGTTAAAATACCTTAAATAACTTTTTATCGACTGATAAAACACCGTAAACCAGTGCATCTTTTCGAAAGGGATTTGTTTCGAAAAAATCACGGCTAGGATGCTGGGATGGCGAAAAAATCCTTTCAAAAATAATCATTTTCGAAAAAAATCCTGTCGAAAAAAATCCTTTCGAAAAAAATCCTACACCTCTAAAACACAAAGAGGTAAGAAAATAACATGTAAATTAACTTCGAAGATATTTGCCTTGTTCTTCAATATCACCGGGCACTGCAGGGTACTCGCCAGATCCCGTTGTGAAAAAGGCTAATAAGCAGTCAATGAGAAGATGTCACGTCTTCCCTTGTTTACTTTTCCACGAGTGCCACGTCCTGGTATTATTAGGTCCGTTCGAGTTACTCGACACTTGAACCACTCCGTAGTAAATTTCAATTCAAACCCTCGATGGTAAACACTCATTAGTTATCCTCGTTTTTACTGGATCATTTTAATTAGATGCGGTAATTCAACAGTCAAGTTATTTTTTAACGCAGCAACATAATTAAATATCGAGTCGCAAACAAAACAAACATGGCAATGTGAAAAACAAGGGAATTCATGTTTTGCATTTTGCAATATTAAATTAAAGTTGAATTTCGACACGGCAAACTTCAATATTGATAAAACAAACGTGTTACGGGTTATAGCCGCATAACTTACCTCGACCAACTTCATAAATCAAGTTTGTCTGAACGTTCAGATTGTCAAAATACTTCAAGTGCAAAACTTGACCATAGCTAATATTTCATTTTCACTCTCTTTTCAATTTAATACTTCAATCCTTCAATTAATGCAGGAAATGAAGCAAAATAGGTGCATTCAAAGTTAAAATGATTATTTTGATTTTTCTGATTATTAAGAAAATCTGATTATTGCAAACAGGAA